>LPNX010644170.1:103047-156594 GCA_001517045.1 Pseudotsuga menziesii | reverse complement strand
TTCTTAAATAATTCAAGGAACTCTGTTTACTTACGTGAATTAGACTAGTGTCATTATCTATTCTAAAGGCGACATTAAAAACTTATGAGAACCTCTTTTTCCATTAAATTCTCTAATGAACAATACATTGTAGCTTCTACCTAGTGCTAGTATTGCAAGAGTTTGTAGGTAATAGTTGAACAAGAAATTCATATAAAAACTGCCATCTTTATTTCTGAATGTTTATTCAACTGGAAAGTTCATAGATGTAAATGGAAATGGCGATCTATTTTCCTCTAATGTCTTTAAACCATTTCTCATCGAATGTTCTTCTTATCAAAAGTAAAATAAGGGAAGATTTACCTGTAGAAGCGGAATAGTCGGGCTAACATGCGATATATTTATATAGTTCTTTATTGAATGAACTTGATAACATCATATGATTTATTACTTTAAAAAGATCTGTTAGCAGCAATCCCAAAAACTTTACCTGAAGATCTGTAAGAAAAAGGAAAATTGTGTGCGTTAGCTTAGCAGCTAAGTAAGCCCAGTTTAACGTAGCATATCCCCTTGCTGTTGCAAACAGAAAACATTCAGAAAACTGACGAGAAACTCAACTATTTTTCAAACAAAGTAAAGATCATACAGTTACAAAATTAATAACATTAACTAATCAGTGTTTAACGATTGTATTAACATATATTTATGCTATTTTTAAAAGTTTAAAATTTTTCGAAATTTTGGGGTTTTGACAAATCTAGTCCAAAAATGAAAGAGACTATGGTCCTAGGTGAAATAATGTTTTAATAGCTATAGCCACAGGTTGTGGTTTGTGTAGTTAGATAGATATTTGTTCATGCCGGTGCCCATTAGAGGAAATTTGGGGTCTAAAATGGGCCTTATAAGGAAACACGGAAACATTAAATTTTGTGAGTTGGAATTCAAGAACCAATAGAATTTCAATAAAATGATTCAATCATAATGGTTGAATTGACATATTTGTCATAAAAGAAAACTACTTTTTTGTTCATATTTTCGACATATCTCCCTCTGTTTTTACTCAAATTTCAGGTGGGAGAGCTCATTGGATGCGGAATTTAATTCCGTATCCAATGAGTACCTACACTACATACTTTTTATGGACCCCTCTACCCAAAAAATAATAAATACTTGAAAAAAATGTGATGATGACATCATCATCACGTTTTTTCAGGTATTTCTTATTTTTGGGGTAGAGGGGTCCATCATCCAATGAGATCTCCCACTCAAAATTTGAGTAAAAACACAGGCAGATATGTCGAAAATATGAACAAAAAAAGTAGTTTTTTTCATTCTTTCTCCAAAATTAATAACTATTATTTTATCATTTTCCTTGGGAGGCCCATTTTAGACCTCAAATTTCCTCTAATGTAAATATCGTGAGTCGATGCTTGTACAAATTGAAGTTGTTGCAGGTTGGTGCCAACAACACAGAGATTGTACTTGGGTATCAGGTCAACACCTGAAATGCGTGGGTTCTCATGTTTGGAAATTACAATATCCCATTGACATAATCATATATATATATATATAAATTAATTAATAAATACACACACACACACACACACACACACACACACACACACACACACACACACACACACACACACACACACACACACACACACACACACACACACACACACACACACACACACACACACACACACACACACACACACACACACACACACACACATATATATATATATATATATAAAATTATTCTCAAATATTTGTGCGTTGTTGTGTTTGTTATTGTTACTACTGAAAAGTTTTAATTGGTGAAATTCTCTCATAATATACATATCTGTGCAATTACTATTTCAACCCCCCCCCAACCCTCTCAGTAATAATATAAATCTAACAGGTGCCTTACATTGACAAAGCCACATTAGCAAAAGCTATCTTCTTGCTTCGTATTCGAGCTAGAGAATGAAGCATAGTTGCAAAAGATAAGGAGAGAAGGTGCGCGATAATATCTTACCCCAAACAAAACTAGGAGGTGCACTCAATTAATAATGTTAAAGACAAATTTAGATCATTAAGATACGTTATACTCAAAAAATAAGCGAGAGTCTATGAGGGCTTGACCTCCATGAAGGAACTACTTTGCAAGAAGCACATTCCTCTGTGTAAGATCCACCACGATCTCCTAGATGGAAACAAAGATAGGGTGTTGTCCCCTAAAGAATGTCATAAATATTGGGATAAGAATAAGGCTGAATTATTTGATGCTAGAATATTCATTAAGGATAACATGGAAGTACTGTCTACCGAAATTCTCTATTTACAGGAGGATACACACTCTTCACATGTATATAAAGAAACTATAATGATTTCTTCACTAACAAAGGATTACATAACAACGAGACATATTTCTTCACTAAGAATGATCGATAACCACACACTCCCATTGGATTCAACATAAAAAACAAGCCTAAGTACACTTGAGTAGGTCCAATGGTTAAGAACCTCTGTTATCTCTAGGGAGATCATAGGTTCAATTCTGATAGGGGGCGGGGTTGCACATATTAACACATCATAGTGAAGCTAAAAGGGTAGGTATCCCCTTGACATGACGTATCAACCCACAATAACCTATGAGTTATTGGTATATATGGCTTGCATGTTGTTGCATATACAATTGGAAGGTTGCTAAGTTCCCATGGTTAAAAATAAAGGGGGTGGGGGGAAGCATTTGTGCTAGCGCAACCTTTAAGACAAAAAAACCTAGTGTTGTGCATTTAAATACTACAAAGGAAATCTAATTGAGGAATTTGTTTGAAAGTTATAGGTTTATTGTGAATTTTGAAATAAAGTAGTATTAAAGGATTAGAAATTTTGTTTGCACTCTATTTCCTCAGTGAATGCAAGGAAAGGGTACAACACCATCGAAGAAGAAGAAAAAATTGATAAATCCTATCAAGGAATCAATAGAAATAAAGGACATGATTGATGAAAGGGTTGTGCAAGGCAAGGGTACAACACCATTGAAGAAGAAGATGAAGGTCATCAATCCTCTCAAGGAATCAATAGTACAAAAGGATTGATATATGAAGCTATCAACCAAGTCCAAGGAAAATTCTAGTCAAAGTATCTAAAAGAATCCAGTAACCTCACAATGGTAAAATATTATGTTTTACTAGTTTCATAACAAAAATAATTTAGTTTTCCAGATCATTGTTCTATACATATCTACAATTTGTTTTAAGAATGGTTGAGAGTATCATTTCCATTAATATTGTATAGCAGAAACTCTAGAATAGTCAATGAGACATCATAAACATTTCATACAATGATAATTTTAATCTGGTGTTGAAGTCAAATTCAATTGACAAACAAAGATATTTCATGCATACAAATAGATTCAAACAACAACATGCTTACTTTGTATCATATTCATAGAGCATTTAAATATTGTTTGTTAAATTTGTGAACCATTGATCTACAAGCAAATATGAGTCTTAGGAAGGGAGTTATGCAGTGGAATAATCAAAGAGAATGTACACTGAACATGAAATTCATGCCACAAATTTCATATAAATCAGATAATAATTGCTTAGATAATCACAACATTAATCTTGATTCATTAATTAATGATACAATGATTATACAATAAATATAATTCAAATACTATGGATAGGATTCGAATATACTAGATAAAGTTGACTGAATAGTTAACTCAATGTGTCTAAATCATTGTTGGATCTCACTAGTCTAACTCTGGATGTCTAAATCAATCTACAATTAGTTAACTGACGAGGTAGGTGGGAAAAAGGCGCCACTCTCCCTGCATGCATGCAAAACTAGCTCCAAGCTAACTGAAAGTGATCTAATTGATTATAACTAGAGGTTAACTCAACATAACTACTTACCTACCACAACCAACTGATGGAGGTTGCTGGTGGCACTCATAGTGGGATCCTATAATGTAGGGATTGGTCTCAGAGGAACATAAAATCATGCATGCACATGCATTAAGTGGAAGATAAGCTATAGGCATGTCCCCCATACTCTAGTACAGTGATAATAATTTACTAAGTTAGGAAATATGACCAAATAGACTATATTATACAAAGAACGATTAATTAATCCTAACAACCCCGCTTAATCCTAACTTTGGACAACTTGGGCCTTGGTAACTAGGACAAAACTCACCCATACAATATAAATGAAATAAAATACTACTTAATAAACTAAGGAAAATTGGGAAAACCTCATGGGAACACCCCCCCCCCCCCCCCTCAAGATAAGCAGGTAATCACGAAACAAGCTTCCATACTTAAGAGAAATTTTTTCTCTTAGAGCAAAAACTTGTGAATTTTTTTTTGCAATTTGCAACTCTGTGGAGAAACCATGGAGAATCATGGTTCTTTTGTGGATCAAAATCCTGGGACTGTGCATGTGAACCTATCCATCTTCATTCGATATGTTGAGTGTTTATTTTGTCTCTTCTTTCTAGAAGAGGAATGGAATGATCCATTTTGTTCATTAGTGGGCCAAATTATGGATTAATATTCATCACCAAGTAGCATCTCTCTAGAATTTTTTTGCAAAACTCTGTAGGTAGTGAAGTTGTGTGAGAGAGTGCAACATGTTCATTCTGATACTGGGACCTTGTTCTTCTTCTATCATATGGATCCCCAACAACATTCCCAACTACTTCAATGAGATTTTCATCCCATTTAGTGTTCTGATTTGGAATAGGAGCTAGATATGGATATAGATAATCTTGAGGTAGAATATCAATATCAATATCATTCCAATCTTGTTCCTCATCTTCCAAAACTTAAATATTAGACAACATATCATTATCTTCAAATGGAGGTGAAAGAGAGTTTGTACCTTCCCTTTCAAATGGATGTTGAGATTGTAATGGAGATGAGTATGGAAGAAAGTGTGAGAATTCATATGCCTTGGAGGCATGGTTTGCAACACCCTTCTATATAATCTTCCTAGATGATATATTTGAGATCTCCATTGAGTTAGGACCAAATACAACTTGATTTTGCGAGCTAGTATGTTTCATCTGATAAATAGATAACAAATTTTCTGTAAGAGAGGGAACATAGAATACATTCTTGAAATATCCATGTTGGATTTTAATAGAACCTCTCCTAACAGCTAGGATCTCTGAATTATCCCACATATGAATGCTAGGTCCTCCTAAGAGATCTAAAGTAGTGAAGGATTCTTTGGAGGCAACCATGTGGTTGGATGCTCCTGAATCAATCAAATAGGGATTTGACTAAGTGAAGCCTGCTTTCAAAGCATGGAACCTCTCATATTCCTTAGTCTTCTCTCCAACTTCAGACATCTCTACACCTTGTGGAAGGGAAATATTGCTCTGTTCAAGTAGTTTTGTCAACTGGTCAATAGTCTTCTTAATGCATTGACTCTCTGAATGAAAGCCTCTCATATAGTAGGGACAATTAGCCTTCTTGAATTTCTTATTTTTCTTGGAATCTGAGGCTCCACCAAAAGATTGATGATTCTCCTTTGGATTTGAATCAGTGTTTTTGGTATGCTTCCCATTTGGATTTCCTCTTTCTTATGCATTGTTTGAGTCTGCTACTAAGAGTGCTTTATTCTTGGAGGTTTGAATCACTCTCATTTGAACCAATTTGTCTTGCTCTTGTATCAATGACTCAACAAAAACATCTAGATAAGGCATCTAAAATATGGAATGGAAACTCTTCCAGAATGGAATGTAGAGGCAAAGATTGAGAACTCTGAGCCAAGATTCCTAAGCATTGACATCACAAGCTGCTCATCTTTCCTCTCTATCCCACATTGTTTTCATTACAGTAATAGTGCTTTGTACTTTGAAAAACATTGTTGAATAGTCTCGAAATTGCTGGGTTGTAGTGCAATGAGCTCATTATCTAGAATATGCCCTCGAAGCTCATCTTGTTTGTCAAACAAAGATTCGATATTTTCCCAAGATTCCTTAGAGTCTTGAGTTTCTCAATATGGAATAAAAGATCCCGGGAGATGAGAATGCACATGAAGTCGAAGGCTTCATCAAGCCGATTCAAAAACTTGTTCTTATCAACATGGTTGGGGCTAAGTTCCTCTTCCCATTTTCATCCTAAACAAGCCTTTGTTGGACAAGGATACCTGCATATCTTCACTCCAATTAATGTAATTGAAGTGTGTAAGGATTCTAGGTATGAGAGCTGGAGAATTCTCCATTTTTCTGATGTTGATTGGTCACTTCTTCAAGAATATACATAGATACCTTCAAAGAACACTGCAAAACCAATTCAATTCGCAATCATATGTCAGTTCAAACCTTTCCATCTCTACATGTGCACTTTTTCAGAGTTTGTCACACCTGTAGAGACTTCTCTGGACAAAATCCAGAGTTAGCAAGGCAATAATTGCAGGGATTATGTGGAAACTCAGATTCTTATGGTGCACAATGGAGGGCGGTCAAGGTTTGTTGCTAGCCTGAACAAGGCTCTGATACCATGTTAAATTTCTGAACCATTGATCTATACAAAAATATGAAAGCTGAAGGAAGGGAATTATGTTGTGGAATAATCAAAGAGAATGTACACTGAATAGGAAATCCATACCACAAATTTCAGATAAATCGTACAAGAATTGCTTAGATAATCACAACATTAATCTTCATTCATTAATTAATAATACAATGATTATACAATATATAGAATTCAAATATTGTGGATAGGATTCGAATTTACCAGCTCAGTCTGACTGAATAGCTAACTCAGTGTGTTTAAATCACTGCTGGAGCTCACTAGTCAAACACTAGATGTATAAATTAGTATACAATCAATTAACTAATGAGGTAGGTTGGAAAAAGGTGCCACTATCCCTGCATGCATGCAAAACTAGCAATAGGCTAACTGGAAGTGATCTAACAGATTGTAATTGGAGGTTAACTCAGCATAACTACTTACCTACCACAACCAATTGATGGAGGCTGCTAGTGGCACTCAGAGTGGGATCCTATAATGTACGGATTGGTTATAGAGGCACATAAACTCATGCATGAACATGTAGTAAATGGAATATAACCTCTAGGAGTGTCCCCCATACTCTAGTGCAATGATAATAGTTTACTAAGTTAGGAAATATGACCAAATAAAATATATTGGACAAAGGAGGATTAATTAATCCTAACATTGTTTTTATTCAAGTTCAATCATTTGTACATGTTGTGAGTTATTCCCCAAGACCAAAAACTATCCTAGACAAAACCTCCTATAGATTGATGAAAAGAATATAGGAGGAGGAAACCTAGTTGTTAGTTCATGCAATAAGAAGATATGTCAGTTTGTATATAGTCTGAACTTGATATGTTAGTCTACTTGGAGTCATAATTCTAACAAATCTGGAGTCATAATTCTAACAAATCTTGTATATATTCTCTAGTTTGTGTTACTTCGAGACTCCATCCTCATAACTTTATTGGAGGTCCCTTCCTTTAGAAACACATGAGAAGTCACTTGGTACAATAAATTTCTCATTAGTAAAGTGCACTAAAATTTACTTTGGTTGGATAAGGCTTATGTTATGCCCACTATTTCCACTTTCTCACATGGCTATCCATGTATGTACAAGATGTTATGGAGGCGTTCTAAATATGGTTTCTCCCGAACCAACAATAGAGCCATTGGTATCCCAAAATAAAGTGAGCAAGCTATACAAATTCATTTATCTAGCCACGAAGAAAAACAAAAAATGGTTTTATCAGGAAGAAATGACAGAAGGAAGCATAGGCACATGCTAGGAAGTGGGTTAGGATGGTTTGGATTTTTCACCTATCCTACGAATTGGAAAAAGGAAGTCTAACTACAGCTAGAGGATCTAGCGGTACAATGATGACAACAGTAATGCGATGGAAGTGATGAACCAATATATTAATGTAGTAATTATGTGGTTTTGTAAGTTTTTGATTATTGCCTCAATTTGAAAACTTTGATATTTTTCCCTAAATTTTGGTTATGCTTGTATTTTTCATTTTTCATATAAATGCATGCCTATGAATTTTTTCTGTTTGTGCCAGAATTTGTTCTCAGACTACAGAAGAACAAGCCAACACAATCTCAAAAAATCACAATAAATTAAAATAGGGTTTTATAGAGTTTTGGTTGAACAGTTTGAAGACAAGAGGGAAAACATTCATAAGACCAAAGCAAACACTAAATCATGAGCATTTAAATGACTGAGATTCATAACATATAAACCATAATCCAACAGAGTAAACACAATACTGAATTTCACCCACAGTTAGCAAGCATTTCAAGCATAAAAACATTAAACAGGAAATGAATATACCAACTGAGTAATTAACACAAATTAGAAATGAAACCAGTTAATAATCTGAAGGGCATATAGTGCATATATTTCATAGTTCAGTCATCAAAAACACATAAGAGTCTTTTACTTAGCTCATAAACACAGCCTGATAGCCTCCCCTTGCCAGCAAAAAATTGAACCCTTTGTCTTCTTTCAGACTTACATTTATCCTATTCCTTCAAAATTAGTTGAATAACTGAACCCTAACTGATTTTAGGCTATCTCTTGAATAGTTCCATCTAAACTATCATTATACCAAAATAAAATGACTTTCCAAACTCAACTAATAACTGACTTTCTTAACTAACTTTACAAGTCTTTAGTTGCTTCAACTAGTAAAGCAATTGCAACCCTCCTTGTTATCTCCTCGTTTTGCTGAGTCAGCTCCTGGATAGTCTGCTTTAGCTGTGTGAACTGATCCTCTGTTTTCCTTTTCCTGCTCCTGAAAACCCTGATTTTCATTATGTTTCAAAATTACGATCTTCAAGTACTAATTTTCCACCACTATCTCCACCTGCTCTACATGCACTTCAAGAAAAACCGTGATTTGAAACGCCTTTGTCTCATTATAGTCTGTCATTATTATTGCATCGCTTCTACAAGAAACCGCCATGATTTGCCTTCCTGATTATATTTACACTTATCAGAGTGATTAACATTGAATTTTCCCACGGTATCGACATATCCCATCACTAACTACTAACCCTTCTTAGCATCGACAATCATAGGTTGAAAATTAAGCGAATCATCATTTCCCCTTATTAACTTGTCGGCAATCGAAAGCATTAATTTCTATTGCATCGAAACCACAAGTCACTATGCTGTCGCAGTGTCGGCACTCTAAAGAACTAAATATCTGCAATGTTGAAAAATGACTTCAGACCATTAGCTTTGCAATCCGTGATCGAAAGCTTTATCAGCTACTTTGTCGTCACTTTAGACCACTACCGCAGTCGAAAACCTTATCAACCTGATCAATGGAGAATCCTAATAAACCAATAGGGACGACTTCTCCTTGCTGTTAGGGCCAACTTGTCTTGGGAGACTCAAAAACACATTTTAATAATACTTTTGTGGGTACTACTAACCCGAATTATAATGGAGGTTTTACCTCAAGAATTTGCATGACAATTACATCAATGGCATCCCTAATCGGAAGAACAACATCTTTGAAAGGGGTAATAACAATAATAGTACAAAATAGAATATATTCTGCACTTACATTTCTTTAACACTCCCTCTTAACAAGGAGGGTATTCTTTAACACAACAATACATCTATACAACTGATTGGTAAGTATATACATCATAGGAAGTTTTCACGACTATATCATCATTATCATTATCGTGAAATATCACCATCATGAAAAATCACATCTCGATAATCACGTCACGTCACATCATCACGAGCATCACATCTCATTGCATCATCACAAGCATCGCATCTCATTGCATCATCACAAGCATCACATCTCATCGCATCATTACGAGCATCACATCTCATTGCATCATCACGAGAATCACATATCATCGCATCATATCACATCACCTACAATAAACACAACATTCACAACTTAATGCGAAATCACCCACAACATCAAAAGATGTTGGATTGTCCACAAATGAATGCAGGACCACAACGTCCGCAAATGAATGAAGGACCACAATGCTTGCAAATGAATGCCAGAATGCAATGTCTACAAATGGATGCTAGGACACAACGTCCCCAAATGAATGCAGGACCACAACGTCTGCAAGTGAATGACAAACCACAATGTCTGTAAATGAATTCCAGACAAAAACGCCTGTATATGAATGCTAGACCACAACATCTACAAATAAATTCCATACTATAATGTCTATGAATGGATTCCATACCACAATGTTCACAAATGAATGTCGGGCCACAACATCTGCAAATGAATGCCATACCACAACGTTCACAAATGAATTCTAGACCACAACATATGCAAATGAATGCCAAACCACAATGTATGCAAATGAATGTCAGACCCCAACGTTTGCAAATGACTGCCAGACCACAACATCTGTAAGTGAATTCCATACCATAAAATATTCTATAGGCACTTAATATTCCATCTCATCATCAATAAGAATTCTTATCATCACTCCCTCTTTCTAGGGAGATCCTTTCAGACTACACCAAGCTTATCTCTAAAATATTCAAACTTCACATGAGACAAAGGCTTAGTTAACGCATCTGCAACTTGTTCCTTTGCAGGAACATACTATAGCTTTATGGCTCTTCTCTGCACCGTATCCCGGATGTAATTATACTTTATCTCTATGTGCTTTGACTTATCATGGAACACCAGGTTCTCTGTTAACTTGATGCAACTCCGGTTGTCACAATAAAAATGAGTTGCATCCATTTCAATATCAAAAAATCATGTCAACAATTTGTGAAGCCATATTGCTTCACTATAGGTTGAACATTCTGCAATGTATTCATCCTCCATTGTACTGAGCGCAACACTGGTATGATTTCACCTAATCCATGAGATCACACTTGATCCCAAACTAAAACAACATCATGAAGTGCTATTTCTGTCTTTAGCACCTCCAACCAAATTTGAATCAGTGTAGCCACATAATCTAAAATCACTATCAGCTGTATATGTGAGGCCATAATCCAATGCATCCTTTAGGTACCTGATCACATGTTTTGTTGGAACTAAGTGAACATGCAAGGGTTTTACCATATACTGACTTAATGTGTTCACAACAAAACATATATCTGGTCTTGTATTTGTTAAGTACATTAGTGAGTCAATAATCTGTCTATATAGTGTGACATCTATCTTTTCTGAAGAGTCATCATTTAGGAGCTTCAGGTTTGTCACCATCACAATGTTTATTTCCTTAAAATCCAACATCCTAATTCTCTTTAGGATCTTTACTAAATATTTTCCTTGGTTTAGAACAATTTCATCTAGAAACTGCCATACTTCAAGTCCTAGAAAATAATGCATCATGCCAAGATCTTTCATTTTGAATTCTGTCGCAAGATTCTTATTACATTCATTGATGAGTGTAACACCCCGGTTTTGACCCCGCTTGCATTTAGTATATATGATACATATGTTGTAAATGATCTTGGTGCGGAGATAAAGGCCAAGGCCCCACCATGACTTGGTTATGATATGTTTTGGATTGAAATGGTCATTGATGGCATATCGGGACATGCGGCATATATATTAAATGTGGCATCATGTAAACACGCATTTAATTAAATAACCCAGCCAGTTATGTTCACTGCAACTAAATTGAGAAGGGGCATGATTTCCTAAAGGTAAGGAGGGGGAAAATCCATGTGTCACCACTCTCTTCACTCACCCTCCCTTGTCTCATCAAACCACCACCTTCATTGTTCTGTTGTTCTGTTGTTAGTGGGGCGTCTATTGGCTAACAGCAAGGCCACTACGCCACGATGGCCATTCTCCCCACGCGCATGCACTCTCTCCACGACCAGCTTCTAGATTTCGGATGGTCTATCCACTAACTAAATGGTGGCTGTTCATTCACCTCATGTGGACTGAGTTAAAGGAATACACATTCCTTTGTTTGGGGTTCACCCTCTGTCTCTCATGCATTTCTAGTATGTGAGTATTATTCCACTGCTCATGTAGAGTGTTGGTGTTTCCCACCGTTGTTAGACTATTGTGGTTTCATCACTGATCGTCGGTCTGTGTGTTGTGTTCTTTCCATTTAGGCAGAGAATCAATTTGCCCCACGCATTTCTGGACTGGGCATTTGTTCCAACCTTCATGGCTGAATCATGAGCTGAATACTACTACTCTATTGCTGGGCCGTGGCTGTAATTTATTTCCCAGTTTTGTTTTCTAGTGACCTTTTCCATCAGGTGTAGTTTGAGAGTCTGTTCCCTTACCATTTTCTGGTCTGTGCAATTCTCACAGCAATCGTATTGAGGAGCGGGTGCTATGGGTTCATGTGTGTGTGTTTACTGCTGTTTGGCCATGATTGCATTGAGAAATTGTTGTGGGTTCATAGTTGCTGTGAGTTGTTGTTTGCCACAATGGACTGACTGTGTGTTTCCCTGTAGAAGCTTGAATAGTTGTTTGGCTACTTGCATGCAGTGGTTTTTTCCTAGGACTGCATTGGAGAGGTGAATGAGGGCCTGAGATGCTTGATAAACCTGGTGGGTTGAGAACCACACAGATAGAGCCGTTGAGCCAATTTTCTTCTCCACAACCCCTGAATAGCACTGGAAGGGAGATCAAGGTCTGAGGGACTATGTTGCAAAGAAAGGATTGATTTCCTTGTGTTGGGTGTGTGTGAGTGTTCTAGAAGCTAGGCTAGATTTGGTGTCGGTGCACCAGCTTAGCATTAGCCTTTCCCAACTCCTAGATGGCATGATAAAACCAACTCTGCTGGCTTGGTTGATCCGTGGTTCACCTGATAAACCCAACCGTGTTGGCTTGGCTGAACTATGTACCCTTGTGGGTTGTTATCCTTGGCTATGTGTAATCTTGTTAGTTCCTTATTCCTTGGGGAATCATGCCCGACTCGGGGGTAGCAACGTTGCTGAGATATTAAGGAGCGAGCGGGCCTATGGTTGGGTGGAACATTGCAGCGACATAGCTGGTTGCAGAACAAGTTCTTCATAAGATAAGTATTCTTTCCTAACTTGTATCTGCAATTATAATTACCATTGATGAACGATGATATACATGTCAAATTCTGATCTATATATGCATGAATGTTGATTGATATGTTTTGATTTGGTTGTGTTTATGAATGATTATGGTTCATAAAATGTTTTATGTTTTAATTATCATGCTTCAGCACTATATGTATGTATGTTTCATGTTCATGGGGCTAGATTCCCAGATGATTTGATGTATCATAGCGTCCTCTTCACCGGTTGGAGGGTCGTGGATGTTACAGTGTGGTATTAGAGCATTGGTTACAGCATGGGCCTGAAGGGGCCATGACAGATCAGATATCAAAGGTAGGTGGCCTTCTACCCAGCAACAATTAGAAAAGTGTGGCAAGAAAACTCAAATTTTTTTTCTAAGTACCAGAAACATCGTTCCGTCGGAAGACTCAGTGACAAGATCTTTTGATGTAGTGGGCACTTAGTGGGAAGGCCACCTGACGGATGGTAACCAGGAAAAACTTTGAAATTTTTTTCTAAGTATAACCATCGGTGATCGGTGGAAGATATTTGTTCTCATCGTCGATGGATAGACGGGGAAACTACCGATGAGCAGTGACAAGAATTAGTTGAATGGTAGTTGAATGGGTTTCCACTGTTGTGGCTGCCGTGGGGACTAAAATGCCAATGCAGCAGTGTTAGTGGTTTCGATCGCCGATAGAAGAAGAAAAGTTTCATAATTTTTTTTCAAGTGTTGAAATCGTCGGTGGAGATTAGTTGATCGAGCACCCATTGTTGTGGATGGCTAGACCACTATGCCTTCGACGAGTAGAGAATTCGATTGCTGATGGCACAAAATTTAGAAAATTTTCTGAGTGTTGGCTTCGTCAGCCATTGGAGCATGTTAGTAGGATGCATCGTCGATGAACATTGGAAGGTATTAGATGATCTGCGACGCCGTTGTGGATAGCTAGAAGACTATCCTTCTGATGGATAGATCCTGTGACTACTGATGCCTTAAAGAAAGTTTAAAATTTTGTCTAAGGCCGAAAATCGTCGACCATCGGAATAAGATAGTGTTTCAAGCGTCCACTGTTGTGGAATCCTAGCGCACTAGTCTTCCGACAGGGAGAAGCTCCGACTACCGATGCCAGTAAAAAATCATACTTCAGTTCGCCGATGCTTTAGTCTTCCACTCACCAATGCTGAGGTATTAGTGGATTATGTTGGTGAAAAGCAGTCACTTGATCGATGAAGGATAAGGGATATGGAGCCAGTGAGTCAGTAGAAGATAGAGAAAGTTTTCGCCGATAGATAATAAACGGATCGGCGGAAAATAAGCGATCGTTCAGTCGATGAAAGTTTGGAAAGGAAGAGAAAAATTTTGAAATTTTTAAAGTCATGGAATCATCGGCCATCGGCAATGGTTAGTGGATGACATCAATGATGGTTAGGTGATTTCGTCACTGATGAGCATAATGGGTAAAAATTGTTGAGCAAACGTCCGCCGTTGCGGAGAATGAAGAGACTAATCACCCGACGAAGAACGCATCCGAGTGTCGATGCCGCAAATTCTAGGGGGTTCCAATCGCTGGTAAGACTCAGGATAGTAGACCACGATAGGGACGATACAGCAGAAGAAAAGATGAGTAACTCACCGATACAGTGGGGGGATTTAGAAGTTTTGACCGCCGAAACGCCCAATGAGCAGTAATTGACATCGCCGATCAGAAGCCTAGTCAGGTTGCTGTGGAGAACACAGTGAGATTTCTTTCTGCCATTGCGGATTCTCAAGCAACTGTGCACCCGATGAATAGTTGGTTTGCTCATCGATACCGAGCGGGAGTCTAGTCATTTTTCCCACAGAAACCAAAATTAGAACACATTCCGTCGTTGCGGATGCTTAGATAACTATGCAACCGATGCATAGTTGATTCACTCGTCGATACAGATCGAGAGTTTAGTTGTTTCACCACCTAAATGCCGGAAGGAGAACAAGTAACAGACCACCGATGAGTTAGTTGTTTTGACCCCCACAATGTCATAGAATTAGTTGGGAGGAGGTTCGATTGGGCATAAGAAGATTTAGGTTTTTCTGGGGCATTTCTCAGTGATTTTTCAGGCATTTTTTTACTATCTTTCAGTTGATTTTCATCAGATTCAACAGACTGTCCGTGGTCACAAGGTTGAAAATAAATAGAGAAAATTCTGTGTTTTAGCATAATTGTTGTTTTGTAAATTTCCCAAAGAAAAAGGTAAGTAGTTTGGCTTATATTAATGTTATGCATCTAACAGTTTTCTACTAACACATTTGTAGAACTATAGATAACTTTCAAGAGCAGTGTGGTAAAGCTAGAGGTGGTTCATTCATGAGAACCCATGATGGGTATGATGCTTGGGATTCTTACGAGTGAGCATAAGATGCCGTGGGAGAAAATGTCCGTAATAGAAATGAGGACATAGAGTCTAATGGAAGGAGATTCCAGGGGACACCTTCTGAGGTTGTAGCCACCATGAGAAGCTTGGTTAAAGCCCGGGAAGAGCAGCATCAGTTGAATGCTGCCATATTGGAAAGCTTGACAGACTTACAGAAAAAGAAAGATTATGGACAAGGTACATTACGGCCAGAAGGCAGCAAGAGTAGCACTAGGAGAAGAAGAAATACTTCCAGTGGATCATCTGACTTTGAAGAATCCAGTGGAGATACAAGTTCATCTTCTCATAAAAGGAAAAGAAGAAGGCACCATAGGGATCACTCTCAAGATGAATTTAGGAAAGCTAAACCTCCTACATTTGATGGTGAGATAAAGACTGGACACGAGGATGAATCTTGGCTTTTTCGGATCAAGAAATACTTTCAAGTGTAGGATTATTTAGGGAACATGAAGGCCAGAGTTTCCATATTCAATCTGAATGGACGAGCATCCATTTAGTGGGAACACTTCAAGCAAGTAAAGAAGACCAGTGAAACGAAACTGAAGTGGAAACTGTTCAAGAAGTATTTCGGGCAGAAATACCTTTCTGATAGGTATTATGATGACAAGATCAAGGAGTTCCATGAGCTGAGATTGGGACAGCAGACCATGGATGAATATGCAAATAAGTTTTTGGAATTGTTGAGGTATGTTCGGTACAGCAAAGATGAAAAAGTGAAGATCCAGCGGTTTCGAAGTGGATTGCCTCAAACTTTCAAAGATAGAATTAAGTTCTATGAACCAAGGACTTTTGAAGAAGCAATAAGAAAGGATAAATATTGCTATGAGAAAAGCAAGGGTAAACCTAATTACCATAAGGAATGGAAAGACAAGAAGAATGAGAAGTTTGACCAAAGAAAGAAAGGGTTCAAACCTTCTAGATTCAGGAATCAATAGAAGCAGCCATCCCAAGCTGTGAGTAATCCAGTTGGAGTGACAGGTGGAAAGCCTAAAGAGCCACATTAGAATAAAGGTCCACTCAAATGTTGGAAATGTGAAGGACCTCACTTGCGCAGATATTTTCCACTTGAGAATAAAAGTGCAAGACCAGCTTATAACATTTAGGGAGCAAAAACAGTGGGTCAAGTAGCCAGAGCAGTCCCTAGAATTTATGCAGCATTGGAGGACCGCTAGGCAGATCATCACTCAACTGTGGTTGAAGTTGTAGGTAAGATTGTTCAATAATCTATTTCTATTTTGATTGAACCTAGTTCTACTCACAGTCACATTACTCCTAGAGTAGTGGAGATGTGTGCATTTAAGAAGGTCAAGCATAGGAAACCTTGGTTAGTTAAGCTAGCCACTGGAACTAAGAGAAAGGTCAGTGAATTGGTAGAGAAATGTCCATTGGTTATGAATGGATTGATCACTTGTGTAGATCTAAATGTTCTTCTGCTTGGTTCCTATGATGTTCTCATCAGAATGGATTGGTTAGAAGCTCACAGAGTGAAGCTTGGCTGCTATAACAAGACTTTTGAATGCATGGATGAAGAAGGAAACTCGATAGTAGTGAGAGGTATTCCAAAGGTAATTTTAGTAAGACAGGTTTCAGTAATGCAGTTGAAGAAGTTCTGTAGGAAAGGCTGCCAGTTGTATGTAGCTCATATTCTGGAACCAGCAGGAGACGAGACTCCTAGGTTGGAGGACTATCAGGTGTTACACGAATTCAAGGTTGTGTTTCTTGATTAAATTCTAGGGCTTCCTCTATAGAGGGACATTTATTTCACCATTGAACTTGTTCCAGGAGCAGCACCAATGTCCAAGAATCCCTACAGAATGAGTACACCGAAGATGCTAGAGTTGAAGATGCAACTGCAAGAATTGTTGGAAAAGAAGTATATTTGACCGAGTGTGTCTCCTTGGGGAGCACCGGTTCTGTTTGTAAAGAATATAGATGGTACACTCAGGTTATGTATTGATTACAAGAAGTTGAACAAAGTTACTGTGAAGAATAAATATCCTTTTCTTAGGATTGATGACCTCTTTGATCAAATGAGAGGAGCAAAGGTATTTTCTAAGATTGACTTGAGGTCTGGTTACCATCAGGTGAGAATCAAGGATGAAGACCTTTATAAGACAGCCTTCAGGACAAGGCATGGACATTATGAGTTGTTAGCGGTACCATTTGGTCTCACAAATGCACCAGCTACATTTATGTGCCTTATGAATAGTGTCTTAAGCAAGTATTTGGACAAGTTTTTTCTTGTTTTCCTTGATGACATTATTGTTTATTCTAAGAATGAGGAAGAGCATGAAGAGCATTTTAGATTGACATTACAAGTGCTTAGGGAACACCAGCTATATGCAAAACTGAGCAAGTGTGACTTCTACAGGGATAGAATTCAATACTTGGGTCACATTATCTCAAAAGAGGGTATATCATTAGACCCTGAAAAGATTGAAGCCATTATGAATTGGCCTATTCCAAGAAATGTGATGGATGTAAGATCTTTTATGGGACTTGCAGGATACTACAAGAGATTCATTAAAGGATTTTCCAAGGTTGCACATGCCATCACTTCTTTGCAAAATAAGGGAGTAAAGTTCGAATGGACTTCAAAGTGTGAAGAAAGCTTCCAGTGGTTGAAGAATCTTCTCACCAGTGCACCAGTATTGAAAGTTGCAGAACCAGAGAAAGATTTTGTGGTATGTACCGATGCATGTGGACAAGGGCTTGGAGGAGTCCTTATGCAGGACAACCACATGATATGCTATGAATCAAGAAAATTGAAGGAGCATGAGAAGAACTATGCCACTCATGATCTAGAGCTTGCAGCCATAGTACATGCTCTCAAGATGTGGAGACATTACTTGATGGGTAGAAGATTTGAACTTAGAACAGATCACTGTGGACTGAAGTATTTGTTTGATCAGCCTACTCTAAATGCTAGGCAGGCGAGATGGCTGGAATTTTTATGTGAGTTTGATTTCGAAATCAAGCACATAAAAGGAAAAGAAAACAAGGTAGTTGATGCACTCAGCCGGAGGGTACAGGAAATGCATGTGGCATCTCTTAGTATTTTCCAATCAGAATCGAGGCAGCAGATTGTTAATCATGTTGTCGGAGATGAATTGTATGAGCAGGTAAAAGAAAAATTGCAGCAGAAAAGTCTTGAGAATAGGTATGAGGGATATAAATTGGAAGAAGATGGACTTCTCACTTTTAAAGGCAAAATTTATATTCCAAATGTAGCAGATTTGAGGAGAATTGTTATGAATGAAATCCATCAAACTCCGTATTCTGGTCACCCAGGATATCAGAAGACAATTGCTACAGCTAGAAGGTAGTACTTTTGGCCAGGTATGAAAAAGGACATGGCTGAATACATTTGAAGGTGCACGAAATGTCAACAGGTAAAGGTTGAGCATCAACATCCAGTCGGTTTGTTGCAGCCTTTGCCAATTTTGGAATGGAAATGGAAGTTATTTCCATGGATTTTATTATAGGATTTCCAATGACTTGGAGACAACATGATTCCATCATGGTTGTGGTAGACAAGTTGAAAAAGGCAACACATTTTATACCAGTGAAGTCTACGCATAAGACTGATGACATTGCAAATATTTTCATGAAGGAGATCTTCAAATTGCATGGATTGTCGAAGGAAATAATTTCTGATAGAGATGTTAAGTTCACTTCCAATTTTTGGAAGGGATTGTTTGTGGATTTGGGTACAAAGATAAAATTTAGCACTGCATACCATCCTTAGACAGATGGGCAGACAGAAAGAGTTAATCAGGTGCTTGAAGATATGCTTCACATGTATGTGATGGACAAACCAACCAAGTGGGAAGATTACTTACACTTGGTAGAGTTTGCTTACAACAATGGATAGCAGGAATCCTTAAGGATGAGTCTGTATGAAGCTTTGTATGGAAGAAGGTGTAGGACACCAGTGACTTGGGACAACCCAGTGAATAGAGTTGTGCTTGGACCAGAATTGCTCAGGGAAATGGAGCAAGAGGTTGTAAAGATTAGGTAGAATCTGAAAGCAGCACACGACAGACATAAAATCTATGCAGATAAGCATAAGATGAACAGAGAGTTCAGTGTGGGGGATCATGTTTACCTCAAAGTGAAAGCAAAGAAAAGTTCCTTGAAGCTTGGAAGTTTTGCCAAGCTGTCACCTAGATATTGTGGGCTATTTGAAGTGCTTGAAAGAATAGGGCATGTTGCATATAAACTTGCATTGCCTGCTATTACTATAGCTCATAATGTTTTTCATGTTTCTTTGCTTAAGAAATATGTACATGATCCTAACCATGTGATAAATTGGGATGTGATCCAGGTGGAACTTGAGGGAGAATTCCAAATCAAGCCAATGCGCATCCTCGACAGGAAGGTCACAATGCTTTGGAGCCGGGCCATAGGGTAGGTAAAGGTGCAATGGGAGCATTATGGACCTGAAGAGGCTACGTGGGAGCTAGAGGATGCCATGCGATTGGCACGTCCATTTTTGTTCAATTCTGCGGAACAGTGAGGCAGTACTAGTGTAGCATTTTGTTCAAATTTTGTAAAGCACTAAGGATAGTGCTATTGAAGGGGGAGGGGAATGTAACACCCCAGTTTTGACCCTGCTTACATTTAGTATATATGATACATATTTTTTAAATGATCTTGGTGCGGAGCTAAAGGCCAAGGCCCCATCATGATTTGGTTATCATATGTTTTGGATTGAAATGGTCATTGATGGTATATCGGGACATGCAACATATATATTAAATGTGGCATCATGTTAAAACACATTTGATTAAATAACCTAGCCAGCTATGTTCACTGCAACTAAATTGAGAAGGGGCATGATTTCCTAAGGGCAAGGAGGGGGAAAGCTAAATCCTGAGCCATGGAGGGGGAAAAGCCATGTGTCACCACTCTCTTCACTCACCCTCCCTTCTCTCATCCAACCACCACCTTCATTGTTTTGTTGTTAGTGGGGCATCTATTCCCTTATAGCAAGGCCACTACGCCATGATGGCCATTCTCCCCACGTGCCTGCACTCTCTCCACGACCACCTTATGGATCTCAGATGGTCTGTCCACTAACCAAACGGTGGCTGTTCATTCACCTCACACAGACTGAGTTAAAGGAATACACATTCCTTTGTTTGGATTTCACCCTCTGTCTCTCATGCATTGCTAGTCTGTGAGTATTATTCCCCTGCTCACATAGAGCGTTGGTCTTTCCCACCGTTGTTAGACTATTGTGGTTTCCTCACCAATCACCAGTCCATGTGTTGTGTTCTTTCCATTCAGACAGAGAATCAATTTTCCCCACGCATTTCTGGATTGGGCATTTGTTCCAACCTTCATCATTGAATCGTGAGCTGAAGACTGCTACTCTATTGCTGGTCCATGGCCGTAATTTATTTCCCAGTTTTGTTTGCCAGTGACCTTTTCCATCAGGTGTAGTTTGAGAGTCTGTTCCATTACCATTTTCTGGTCTGTGCCAGTCTCACAGCGATCATATTGAGGAGCGGGTGTTGTGGGTTCATGTGTGTATGTTGACTGTTGTTTGGCCACGATTGCATTGAGAAATTGCTATGGGTTCATAGTTGTTGTGGGTTGTTGTTTGCCATAATGGACTGACTGTGTTTTTCCTTGTAGAAGCTTGAATAGCTTTTTGGATGCTTGCATGCAGTGTTTTTTTCCTTGGAATGCATTGGAGTGGTGAATGAGGGCCTGAGATTCTTGATAAAACTGGTGGGTTGAGAACCACACAAACAGAGCTGTTGAGCCGGTTTTCTTCTCCACAACCCCTGAATAGCACTATAAGGGAGATCAAGGTCTGAGGGACTGCGTTGCAGAGAAAGGAATGATTTCCTTGTGTTGGGTGTGTGTGGGTGTTCTAGAATCCAGGTTGGTTCTGGTGTCAGTGCGCTAGCTTAGCATTAGCCTTTCCCAACTCCTAGATGGCCTGATTAAACCAACTCTGTTGGCTTGGTTGATCCGTGGTTCGCTTGATAAACCCAACTGTGTTGTCTTGGATGAACTGTATACCCTTGTGGGTTGTTATCCTTGGCTATGTGTAATCCTATTAGTTCCTTATTCCTTGGGGAATCATGCCCGGCTCGGGGGTGGTAGCATTGCTGAGAGATTAAAGAGCACGCGGGCCTATGGTTGGGTGGAACGTTGCAGTGACATAGCTGGTTGCAGAACAAGTTCTTCATAAGATAAGTATTATTTCCTAACTTGTATCTGCAATTATAATTACCATTGATGAACGATGATATACATGCTAAATGCTGATCTATATATGCATGAATGTTGATTGATATGTTTTGCTTCCATTGTGTATATGAATGATTATGCTTCATAAAATGTTTTATGTTTTAAGTATCATGCTTCAGCACTATATATATGTATGTTTCATGTTCATGGGGCTATATTCCCGGATGATTTGATGTATCATAGTGTCCTCTTCACTGGTCGGAGGGTCGGGGATGTCACAATGAGTTTCTCCTTTCCTATTAAAAATAGATCATCTACATATAGTAGTAATATCATGATTCCTTCATCTTCAAACTTATAGTAAAGGTTGGAATCTACTTTACTTTTGGTAAATCCTAGGCTCATCAAAAAGTAATCAATTCTTATGTGCCATTCTCTTGGTGCTTGCTTTAATCCATATAATACCTTCTTTAGTTGACACCCATGTGTTTTCTTATCATGTGTCTCAAAACCTATAGGTTGTTCAATATTCACTTCTTCTTCTATGACACCATTTAGAAAGGATGTCTTTACATCCATTTGATGTAATTTCCATTTCATCTTGAAGGCTAAAGAAAGAATGGTTTTGATTGAGGTGTATCTGGATACTGGTGCAAAAGTTTCTTGATAATCAATACCTTCTTTTTCAGAGAATCCTCGTGTGGAAAATCTTACTTTGACCTTTTCAATACTACCATCGGCTGAATGCTTTGTCTTAAAAATCCATTTGGAAGGCACCATTGACTTATCCTTTGGTATTGGCACCACTTCCCAAACATCATTCTTTAAGATAGATTGGTAGTATTCAATCATGGAATCCATCCATTCCTTCTTCTTTAAGGCTTCTTCAAAACATGCAAGTTCTTCATCAACAAGATTACACATTAATTCTATGTAGTTAGAATGGAATTTTAATGTCTTGCTTCCGTATGGTGCACTATATATTTCTACTTCTTGAATTATATCATGAACCCAAGCTGTCCTTTTCCTTGTTGAGATTGTTTCAAGAGGTGTCTCTATAGTTTCTTGTGGTTATACCATGTCCTGAACTTCTGGTATAGGATCTTCTTCATCTCTAACTGGTAGTTTACTAATCTCTACTAATCTGGGGGTTTCTTGTTCTTCTTCATCCACATGGGTATTTTTGGATTTGTTGAAGGTTACATCTTCATCAAATGTGACGTCTCTGTTGGCCTCAATTTTACAAAAACTTGGAATAAAGATTCTGTATGCTTTCGAATAATCACTATATTCAACAAATATTCCGTTTTTTCTAAGGGGCCCAACTTCGATCTTTTCTATTTGGGAACATGTAGGTACGCAAGACAACCAAATATCTTCAAGTGACTAACTTCAGTATTTTCACCAGTAAACATTTCTTTTGGTGTTTTGTTTCCAAGCACACTATGGGATAATTTGTTCTGAACATATACTGCAGTCTTTGCTACTTAAAACCATAAATACATGGGTAGATATTGATTATGAATCATAGCTTTGACTGCTTCCATGATAGATATATTCTTCCTTTCTTCTACTCAATTTTATTGAGGATTATAGTGTGTATTAAGCTCCCTATTAATCCCAACTTCTTTGCAAAATTTCTTGAATTTAGTTGAAGTGAACTCTTCTTCATTATCTGATCTTAATATCTTAATCTTCTTTTCAGAGAGATTCCCTACAAGATCTTTGAACTCTTTGAACTTTTCAAATACTTCATCTTTCTTTTTAAATAAATATATCCATGTATTACGTGAGTAGTCATCAATAAAAGAAAGATAATAGACATACCCGCTTAAGGAAATTTTTGACATTGGTCCACACACATCTGAGTGGACAATATATAGGATTCCTTTTGCTTTACTATTACTGCTTGGAAATGGATTCTTGGTTTTCTTCCCTTAACCACACCCTTTTCATACTCCTTCATTATTGATATGGATTTCTGGTAGACCTATTACTACCTTGATCACAATTGGTAATGCCTTGTAGTTTACATGAGAAAGTATTCTATGCCATAGTTCACATGGACTGATGGTGCAAGCTGTCAACACTGATTCTATATGCCCTTTTAGTTTGTAGAGCCCTCCTTCTTCAATATCTATTACAACTGCATCATCTATAGTTATTCCTTTTGACCACATAATAACTTCACCATCTACAAAGGAAACTATGAATCCTTTCTTGTCTAGAGCTGATATAGAAAGATTTTAAAGTAATGTAACTTCAGAAGATATTCTAGTTGTATTGTATTCCTCCTATTGGAGATGAGTTTGGTATTATTAGATTTATTAAAGGATGCAATGTAAAATTCCTATTATAAGTCGGTTCATTAGTACCCAAGTGTCAATATAATAAATGCTATTTGTAATGTCTAGTTGGACAACTCGGCCCCACCAAGTTAGAGGTCAAGTCAATAGAAGAATATAAATAGGGAGTTTCTCCCCTTCATTTGTACTCACTCACTCGAGATGGTTTTAGCAAGAGAGAGAAGTAGTAGCGCACCAATTAGAAGGAAGTAGTTGTTATCTGGATCTTACACTGCATTGATTGAGTTCCATACTAAGGAATTTTTGTGGGGTTTTCTCCCTTGTGGTTTCCTCGAGGAAAATCTCTATGTTCTTGTGCTTTTATGTTTTTTTGCATGTTGTTCTTTCAGTGATCTTCTATTGGCAAATTGTTTTAAGATATCATCTAAGAAAAAATGATAAAACATTAAGATGGTATTAGAGCCACCCTGAAAGGAGACACTACACATCAAGGGTTTGTTGTTCTTATCAAATCCCTTGATAGTTCAACCAGAAAAGAGGGCTCATCCGAATCTCCTTTGAAGGGCGTATCTTTCCATGGTGACATAATTGAATTCCAACAATTTTCAGTTTTGGACCTGTTACTGCTGCCGGGACAAACTAGGGTTTCAATTTTCCTAGGGTTTCATCATAAATCTAAGAAAAAGGAATATACAGTCTACCTAACCTCAGGAGGGCGCACATTTTCCACCTCTCAAGCCTATTAGGGTTTCCAGTTGAGAAATTAGGGTTTCTACATCAAACCCTAGGTCTTCCAAAATGTGTTCAGCTAGAAACTATTTTCTTCAAGTAAGTACTCTTCCTCCCTGTTCCATTTGAAGTTCTCATTCTATTGAAGATGACTAAGGGAACCAAGCTAGATGAAAATATTGAAGGAGCTGAAAAATTCAGAGCATGGAAGTATAGGATCATGCTCATCCTGCAAGAGAATGATTTGGACAAATTTGTGAACGAGGAAGTAAAAGAACTAGAAGAGGAGGAAGCCAAGTCCAAGCATAAAAAGGACATGATTATCACCAAATGGATCATAGCTGATTCCATCAAGGATAACTTGATTCCTCAAGTATCATCAAGGGAAAATCCAAAATAAATGTTTGATGCCCTTGCCAGTCTATTTGAAGGTAGAAACATCAACAGGAAGATGACCCTGAGGAATCACCTCAAAAGTGTAAAGACTCAAAAGTCAGAGACTATGCAATCTTATTTTTCCAGAGTGGGCCAAATCAGAGATCAGCTAAAATCCATTGGAGATACAGTAGAAGAAGCAGAAATTGTGATGACCACCCTAAATGGTATTTTAGGATATTGGGAAGCTTTTATCTGAGGAATCTGCTCAAGAAGGAAACTAACCAAATTCAGAAATCTATGGGAAGAATGTGTCCAAGAAGAAGAAAGAATCTTAGCCAGATAAGTGAAGATAAATGATAATGAAGACCAAGCCTTAACAGTCCATGCCAAAGGAAAGTACAAAATGAAGAGTCATGATCATCCTCACAAGACTTAAGGGTTCAAAAGACCCAAGAAATACTTCTCAAATTATAAGCGCTTCACTTGTCATAAGATGGGACACATTGCCATCAACTGCCCCATCAAAGAAGAAAGAGTTAAAAAGATGAAAAGATTCCAATCCCATGCTGCTGAAGACAGTGATCAAGAAGTAGAAGAGGAAGCAAAGAGGGATGAAGAATCCAGTGAATAATATGTATTGATCTCTGCCCTAATAGGATCACTCTCACCAGGAAATGAAACCTGGTTAATAGACACTCGTGCATCCAAGCACGTGATAGGTTACAAAGAATCACTATCATGCCTTGTACAAAAGGATTCTCCTCACAAGGTAATGCTTGGAGATGACTCCCAATATCCCATCAAAAGAATGGGAGAAGCATCTTATAAGTTGGATTCTAGAAAATCCATGAAGATGAAGGATGTTCTATATGTCCCTAGACTAATAAAAAACTTCTTGCCTATTTCATCCTTGGACAAGAGAGGGTTCAGAGTTTCCTTCATAGATGGAAAAGTACTCATGTGGTCAAAAGGAAAGACCTTATATGATGTAGTATAAATTGGAATTGAAGAAGGAGGACTCTACAAGTTGAATGTTGTTCTTTTCAAATGGTTGCACCATCATCTCAATGGTTTTATTCATGCATTCACTCTTAGGTTTCCAACCCTTGTGACAGTAAGTGCATTTGGACTTCTCTTGATTCTTCCCTTTTTCCTTGCCATGATTCGAACTCCCATCAGAATATTTGGGCTTATCCTTGTCTTTCTTATTCTCCTACTTCTTTGAATATTTGGGCTTCTTATTTCCTCTGGCTTGCTTCGAATCACCTACACCAAGGGATTGGTATTTGGTGGGTGTGATGGTACTGATCTGTGTTATTTTTTCAACATTAATCTAGCATTATTAGGATCTTTAACTGAGAGAATAACAAGAACATCAATCAAACACAAGAGACAATGAACACAGTGTTTTTCCTTGGGGAAACCATAAAGGAGAAAACCCCGCAACTTCCTCAGAGATAGAATCAGCACCAAAACAGTAAAATCCCCAAGACAGTAAGTGATCTCCCAACAGCAGTAATATTCTTCTTGTCTAGCCCTAGTGTCTTCTCCTTCCTCAACTATGTGCTACACTTGAGTGTGTATGACTTGTGTGATAAATAGAGACTCTAGTTCTCTATTTATACTAATCCCGACATGACTAAAACCCTACTAGGGCTGAACTCTACTAGGAGAGTCTAATAACCCTAGTTCCCCATAACTGCGGGGACTTTAACACTTAGACAATTGGAGAGTTACCCACCATGACTTGACATGACTTGTTTACATTATTGATCCTCCCGATCGGAACATTGGGGCATGGAAACATGACTCAAATACATAATAGGTACATCCTGGAATAAACATCGGGTTACAATACATAAGATACATAGATGAATACATTCCGAAGAATGGCTCAGCACTCCCTCTTAACTAGGAAGGTATTCTTTCGACACAATTTTCAACACTAGTCTTCTTCTCTGTATCAGCTGGATCATATCGTCTTCTGCATCTTAAGTCTTCTGAGTCTTCAATTCATCTTTGTCATCGGATCTAGATCATCTCTCGATTTGGATCATCATGGGATATCATCACTGGATCTGGATCATCATTGGCTATCATCACTAGATCTGGGTCATCACTCGATCTGGATCATCACTTGCTGGATCATCATCCCTGGATCTGGATCATCACTGGCTCTCATCACTGGATCTGGATCATCACGAGTGCTATATCATGATTCTTCTTGTCATAGGAAGTTCTACAGAGCCAACCCTTTTTCATGCTGGTTGTAGGACTAGCCTCCATGTAGGTCTTTTCCAGTACTTATATCTGATCAACACATGATACAAAGAATGGCTCATCATTTGTATCTGATCAACACATGATGCGAAGATAGATACTGCACTTACATCTGATCAACACATGATACGAATAATGGCACGCCCAGCACTTACATCTGACCTACTCGTAAAAAAGGCACGCCCAACACTCACATCTGATCATGTAGGAACTAATCCTATAATCATATCAGAAAAGCCCAGCACTTACATCTGATCAACACATGATCGAAGAAAAGCTTCAACATCTCTATCTAATTAACACATGATGCGAAGATAGATACTGCACTTACATCTGATCAACACATGATACGAAGAATGGCACTGCACTTACATCTGATCAACACATGATGCGAAGAATGGCACAGCACTTACATCTAATCAACACATGATGCGAAGAATGGCTTAGCACTTACATCTGATCAACACATGATGCAAAGAATGGCTCTGCACTTACATCCACCCAGTTAGGGAACACATCCCATTACTGATGGAAGGGATATGCACTCATATCTGATCATGAGGGAACACATCCCAACAATCATATCAGAATGGCCCCCAGTCCTCCTCGACTGAGCTACTTGGTAACTGAACAGGTGCCTCCATTCTCCTAGAGAATGGCAGTTTCCCTTACATCCAACCTACTTTTCGGAATGGCCAACACTCACATCTGACATGGAAGGAACTTAATCCTTTAGCCATGATAGAATGGTTCAGCCCTTACATCTGATCAAGTGGGAACACATCCCTCTATCACATCAGAATGGCTACTCAGTCCTACACTGAGTGTTCCTGGTAATTGACTAGGTGCCTCCATTCCTAGAATGGTAATTGCCCTTACATCTATCGTACTCGACAGAATGGCCAGCACTCATATCTGACATGGAAGGAACTAATCCTCTCACCATGATAGAATGGCTCAGCCCTTACATCTGAACATGGAAGGAACCAATCCTCTCACGATGACAGAATGGCTATGGGTCTCATCACTTTCTCTTAGAGGAAACCTCGATATGGAGAACACCAAGCTTCTCCCTGAAGTACTCAAACTTCAGTCTAGCCAATGGCTTCATCAATACATCAGCTATTTGTTCCTCGGTCGCAGCATACTGGAGCTTCACTGCTCCCCTCTGCACCATATCCTTGATATAGTGATACTTGATCTCGATATGCTTCGACTTGTCATGGAACACTGGATTATCTGACAACTTCATGCAACTCTGGTTGTCACAATGTATACAAGTAGCATCCAAATGGAGATCAAATATATCAAACAGTAGCTTCCGCAGCCATATTGCCTCACAACTAGTTGAACAAGCTGCGACATACTCTGCTTCAGCTGTACTCAGTGCCACACAAGATTGCTTCCTGCTAAACCAAGAGATCACACCTGATCCCATACTGAAGCAACATCCTGAAGTACTCTTCCTGTTGATGGCATTTCCTGCCCAATTTGAATCAACATAACCTTCCAAGTTAATCTTTTGATTCACATCGTACTTGATCCCATAATCAATTGTACCCTTCAGGTACCTCAGAACATGCTTTACAGCAATTAAGTGAACACTTCTTGGATCTGTCAAGAACTGGCTCAAGGTGTTCACAGCAAAGCAAATGTCTGGTCTCGTGTTCATTAGGTACATCAATGACCCAATCATCTGACGATACATTGTAGCATCAACCAACTCTAATGAAGCATCACACAATATCTTCAGGTTTGATGCCATAGGTGTGGTCATAGCCTTGCATTCCATCATCCCAAACCTCTTCAGGATATCTACTGCATACTTCCCTTGTCCAAGGAAGATTCCATCTATACTCTGGCACACCTCCATACCTAGAAAATAATGCATCATCCCCAAGTCCTTCATTTCGAACTCTGCAGAAATCTTTCTCTTCGTATCAACAATCAACCCATCCGTACCTGTCACAAATAGATCATCTACATAGAGTAGAAGCATCACTGGGTTGCCATCCTCAAACTTATAGTAAAGGTTGGAATCCGCTTTACTCTTGGTAAAGCCCAAACTAGATAGAAAGCTATCAATTATGTCGTACCAGGTCCTAGGTGTCTGTTTCAAACTGTACAGGGATTTCTTTAATCTACATACATGAGACTCTCTGTTATGTGTCTCAAAACCGAGTGGCTGTTCTACATACACTTCCTCTTTCACTACATCATTCAAGAATGCAATCTTGACATCCATTTGGTGTATCTTCCATTTCATCACTGTAGCCAGAGCAAGTACTAATATGATGGAAGTGTATCTGGCTACAGGTGAAAAGGTCTCTTCATAGTCTATTCCTTCTTTCTGAGAAAAGCCTCGAGATACAAATCTTTCTTTATACTTTTCAATGCTACCATTTGCAGCATGCTTGATCTTGTAGATCCATTTGGAAGTTACAACTGAATTCCCTTCTGGTCTTGGGACAACATCCCAAACATCATTCTTCATGATCGATTGATATTCTTCGATCATAGAATCCTTCCATTCTTTCTGTTCTGCTGCTTCTTCATAACTGGAAGGTTCTTTATCAATGAAATCACATAGTAAATCTACATACCCGGAGCAGGATCTGGTTCTCTTTCTTTCTCTGTGATTCTCTTCTGGAGCCCCATATCTTTCTGCACCTTGGATAAGTTCACGTACCCAAGTAGGTTTCCTCTTATGAGGATTCTTCTCCAGAGGTGGATCTATAGGCCTCTGTGGTTCCTCGAAATCTCAACCTTCTTCTTGATCTTCTTTGTTCATGGTTGTGTCATGAATTCTGGGTACTTCTGCTTCTGCTTCTTTAGGTTCTTCAGTAGGTCTCTTTCTGGATTTGTTGTAGGCTGTGTCTTCATCAAATGTCACATCCCTACTAATTTCAATCTTCTTATATCCTGGAAAATAGATTCTATAAGCCTTCGAGCTCTCAGAGTATCTCACAAATATGCCCTTCTTTCCTAAAGGATCTAATTTTGTTCTCTTCTCTTTTGGAATGTGTATGTACACAGGACAGCTGAATATTTTGAGATGGCTGATTTCTGGTTTCTTGCTAGAGAAGACTTATTTAGGAGTCTTGTTCTCGAGTACTCTATGTGGAGTACGGTTCTGTACATACACCATTGTTCTGGTAGCTTCAGCCCAAAGATGCATTGGAAGATCTTGATCATGAAGCATTTCTCTTGCAGCTTCCATGATGGTTCTATTCTTCCGTTCCGCAATCCCATTATGTTGTGGATTATAAGGTGTAGACAACTCCCTCTTAATCCCTGATTCTTTGCATAGCTCTTTGAATTCATTCGAAGTGAATTCTCCGCCATTATCTGATCGAATGGTTTTGATCTTCTTTTCAGTATGGTTCTCGATGAAGGCTTTGAATTCCTTGAACTTACTGAATACTTTGTGTTTTTTTTTCATAAAGTAAACCCATGTCTTTCTAGAAAAATCATCAATAAAGGAAACACAGTATGCATACCCGCTTAGTGAGTTTGATGACATAGGAATGCATGCATCAGAGTGGATGATTTCTAGTATGTCTTTGGCTTTGCTTTTGCTGCTGGGAAATGTCTTCTTTTTATTCTTCCCTTTTGCACCTCCTTTGCAAACTCCATCATGTTTTTCTTGGAATTCTAGAAGACCTTCAATAGCTTTACTTGCAATAGGTAGTGCTCTGTAATGCACATGTGCAAGCCTTCTATGCCAAAGTTCATTTGGCTCTACTGTATCATGTACCAAGGCTTGTTCTGGATGGCCCTTCAATTTGTACAACCCTCCTTCTTGTTCTCCAATCACTATTGCATCATTGATAGTCTTACCTTTTGGCCACATGATGACTTGACCATCTATGAATGCAACCCACATCCATTTTGCATCCAATGCTGATATGGAGAGAAGGTTCTTCTTGAGTCCTAGCACAAACAATACTTATTTCATTATTAGAGACTTACCAGAGTCTAGTTTATATGAAGATTCCCCACTACCTTTTATTGGATATTGGTAGTCATCTCCTAGCTTCACCTTGTGAGGTGATTCATGTTCTGACAATCTCACAAAGGATTCCTTGAATCCAGTCATATTTTTGGAATCCCCACTATCTATAAGCCAATCATCACTTCCATGATAAATATTACCTGTGAGAGCGGAGATCGGAACATATTCATCCTCGCTTGAAGAATCTTCACTTTCATATCTGGATCTCTTCTTGGATGGTTCATCATCCTCTGCAGCATGAGCATGATGTCTTCTTTTGTTCCCCTTCTTCTTATGAGAGTGGCCCTTGTTCTTAGGGAAGTATTTTGCAAAGTTTCCTCTTTCATCACATGTATAACATCTTAATTTTGATATGTCTCTTCTGAGATGAGAATCCTTACCTTTGGAGTAATGAGGTCTTCTTTTGCTTTTCTTAGAGTGGGCTGTGAGGGCTTGGTCTTCACTTCCCATCTTCTCTTCTCGAGCTGCTATTCGTGATTCTTCTTGAGAACATTCTTCCCATAGTCTGCTTAATTTGACTAACTTCTTTCTAGCACAGATTCCTTGAATGAAAGCATCCCATGACCTAGGAAGGCCATTTAGTGTTGTCATCACAATCTCTGCATTCTCCACTTCTTCATCTACAGCTTCTAATTGTTCCTTGATCTAAGAAACCCTTGTGAAGTAAGACTGGATGGTCTCTGCATTTTGAATCTTCACATTCTTCAGTTGATTCCTCAGAGTCATCTTTCGGTTTATGTTCTTTCCTTTAAACAATTTGGTTAGGGCATCAAACATAGCTTTAGGTGTCTTAAGAGAGGACACCTGTGGGATAAGGTGATCCTTGATAGAATCAGCAATTATCCTCTTTTCCATAACCATCTTCTTCTTATGTAAGGCCTTTGCCTCATCTCCCTCTGGAACTAGAACCTCCTCATGAATGTAGGAGTCTAATTCATTCTCTTCCAGGACCAGGGAGATCCTATACTTCCAGGCTCGGAAGTTATCAGCTCCCTCAAGCTTTTCATCAAGCTTGGTATGATGAGACATCTTTATAAATGAGAATATCAAATGGAAATACAAGAGATCTTAGACCTTACCAAGTCAAAATGTCGGATCTAAGACTTGAGCTGAAATCCTGTAAAGCTGGTTTAGGAGCAAATTAGGGTTTTTCTTTTCTGGAGTTCTGTCCACCCAAATGCCTTGAAATTTGTCCCTAACTTTGATTTTGGGGAAAGATCAATCCAGGCCTGGGCTCACTAGAAAATTCCTCTTCTGTGAAAAGCCCTAATTTTCATTAGCAGTGGCAGGTCCAAAACTGAAAAACCTCAGAATTGGATTTTGCTTCGACAAAAAGATGCGCCCTAAGGAGGAGAGTTATTCCACCTTAATTTTGCTGAAAATATATGGAGGAAGATCCACAAACTAGGAAGCCCTAGTTCCCACAGCTACACCGTGTCTTCTTCTCAGGTTAGCTCTGATACCATGTTAGTTTTTCAATATTAAGCTAGCATTATTAGGATCTTTAACTGAGAGAATAACAAGTACAACAATCAAACACAAGAGACAATGAACACAGTGTTTTTCCTTAGGGAAACCATAAAGGAGAAAACCCTGCAAATTCCTTAGAGATAGAATTAGCACCAAAATAGTAAAATACCCAAGACAGTAAGTGATCTCCCAACAACAATAATCTTCTTCTTGTCTAGCCCCAGTGTCTTCTCCTTCCTCAACTATGCGCTACACTTGAGTGTGTATGACTTGTGTGATAAATAGAGACTCCAGTTCTCTATTTATACTAATCCCGACATGAGTAAAACCCTACTAGGGCCGACCTCTACTAGGAGAGTCTAATAGCCCTAGTGCCCTGGAACTGCGGGGACTTTAACACTTAGACAATTAGAGAGTTACCCACCATGACTTGACATGACTTGTTTACATTATTGATCCTCCTGATCGAAACATCGGGGCATGATAACATGACTCAAATACATAATAAGTACATCCTGGAATAAACATCGAGTTACAATACATAAGATACATAGATGAATACATTCCAAAGTTACAAATACATCAACAATCTGAACCAATTTGCCTTGTTCTTGAGTCAAAGACTCCATGAAGCCTGCCAAAGATGGCATTCTCCAATTTCGAACTCTTAGCTTGTAGGCGTGAAATGTTGAAACAAACATAGAATATTCAGGCCATAGATTCGAAACTGTGGATAGAATAAGCTGCTCTTTTTTTCTCAATTCCACATTGCTTTAGTTGCAAAACCAAGGAATTTAGACTTGGTGAAAATGTCTTAGATCATCTCAAAATGAGTTGGGATCAAGGACATCAACTCATTTTCAAGTTAGTGGACTCTTAGTTCATCAGTATTCCCAAATAGTGACTCAAGATAAAGCCATACTTCATTTGGAGCTATGAGACTATCAACATAAAATGGGAGGTCTCTCAAAATCCCGAGACATACCATCCCAAACGCTTCATCAATTCTGTTGAAAAACTAGGACTTCTCAACAATAGAGTTTGGCTTAGTTTATGTCCCCATAGTAACTCTGTAGAGACCTATGGATCTCATATGAATCACCAACTTGGCCTTCCACTCAAATTAGTTGAATGGAGTGAGAAAGGTGACATGATTTTTCTCCATTTGTTGTTGCGCACTGAGTGACAAAGAACCAATGAATAACCTGCAATGCAAAGTTACTCTCAATCTTTAGAAGGAATCCTTAGATTTCTAATTTTAACTCACTGATATCTATTAGAAGCTCCAAGAGCTCTAATACCATGTAAAATTCTAACCACAATAGGATTTATTATCCAAAGGAATACTCACAATACAAGAATTTGGCAAAATATGCTAAAACAATGTGAAAGAGGCAAAATAACACATAGAAATGGTGCTAATAACTGATTTTTCTATTACATTCCAATACATAAACAAGTTTGGATCTCAAGTATATAACAATAGTAGAAAATTATTAGCCTTTGGAGGCGCATACAAGTGGTAGGATTACATTGGAACTCAAAACCCGCATAGGTTGACCAATATGCTCCCAACTCATCTCAAATAGACACAAATGGAACATGTGAACATTGGGAGGGTGTGGGGTCACTAATGATGGTATCATATAAATGGTGGAGAGAATGGTGGCATGGAGTGGCTCTAGATAGTCCAAAATGGAACAAAAAGACAATAAATTACCAAATACAGTGCATGGGCGCCCTTGGTCAAATCCATATCAGTGATTTAAGGGATGGAACACCCCAAGGGACCAAGAAAAGGCGTTAATGAGGTCACATTACCTCCTATTTTGATCAAAATGAGGGAGGTGGGTGCAATTAATGGTCCAAAACCTTATTAACCTTAGCAAAACACCATTATCCTTGTTCAGACCAGCTAATCTAGTCCAAAAATGAAAGAGACTATGGTCCTAGGTGAAATAATGTTTTAACAGTTATCCACGGGCCAAAATCGAAGCCACAGGTCCCGGTTTGTGTAGTTAGATAGATAATTGTTCATGTCGGTTCCTAAAGATAATGAGTCAGTGCTTGTACAAATTGAAGTTGTTGTAGGTCGGTGCTAACAACACAGAGATTGTACTTGGGTATCAGGTCAACACTTGAAATGAGTGGGTGCTCATGTTTGGAAATTGCAATATCCCACTGACGTAATCATATATATATATATATATATATCTAAAGCTATCTTCTTGCTTCATATTCGAGCTAGAGAATGAAGCACAGTTGCAAAACCTAAGGAGAGAAGGTGCACAATAATATCTTACCCCAAACAAAACTAGGAGGTGCACTCAATTAATAATATTAAAGACAAATTTAGATCATTAAGATACGTTATACTCAAAAAATAAGCGAGAGTCTATGAGGGCTTGACCTCCATGAAGGAACTACTTTGCAAGAAGCACATTCCTCTGTGTAAGATCCACCATGATCTCCTAGATGGACAGAAAGATAGGGTGTTGTCCCCTAAAGAATGTCATAAATATTGGGATAAGAATAAGATTGAATTATTTGATGCTAGAATATTCATTAAGGATAACATGGAAGTACTGTCTACTGAAATTATCTATTTACAAGAGGATACACACTCTTCACATGCATATAAAGAAACTATAATGATTTCTTCACTAACAAAGGATTGCGTAACAATGAGACATATTGCTTCACTAAGAACGATTGATAACCACACACTCCCATTGGATTCAACACAAAAACAAGCCTAAGTACACTTGAGTGGTTGCAATGGTTAATAACCTCTGTTATCTCTAGGGAGATCATAGGCTCAATTTCGACAGGGGGTGGGGTTGCACATATTAACCCACCATAGTGAAGCTAAAAGGGTAGGTATCCCCTTGACATGACGTATCGACCCACAATAACCTATGAGTTATTGGTATATGTGGCTTGCATGTTGTTGCATATACTATTGGAAGGTTTCTAAGTTCCCATGGTTAAAAATAAAGGGGGTGGGGGGAAGCATTTGTGCTAGCACAACCTTTAAGAAAAAAAAACCTAGTGTTGTGCAATTAAATACTACAAAGGAAATATAATTGAGGAATTTGTTTGAAAGGTATAGGTTTATTGTGAGTTTTGAAATAAATTAGTATTAAAGGATTAGAAATTTTGTTTGCACTCTATTTCCTCAGTGAATGCAAGGAAAGGGTACAACACCATCGAAGAAGAAGAAAAAATTCATAAATCCTATCAAGGAATCAATAGAACTAAAGGACATGATTGATGAAAGGGTTTTGCAAGGAAAGGGTACAACATCATTGAAGATGAAGATGAAGGTTGTCAATCCTCTCAAGGAATCAATAGTACAAAAGGATTGATATATGAAGCTATCAACCAAGTCCAAGGAAAATTCTAGTCAAAGTATCTAAAAGAATCCAGTAATGTCACAATCGTAAAATATTATGTTTTACTAGTTGCATAACAAAAATAATTTAGTTTTTCATATCATTGTTCTATAACTCTCTACAATTTGTTTTAAGAATGGTTGAGAGTATCATTTCCATTAATATTGTATAGTAGAAACTCTAGAATAGTCAATGAGACATCATAAACATTTCGTACAATGATAATTTTAATATGATGTTGAAGTCAAATGCAATTGAAAAACAAAGATATTTCATGCATACAAATAGATTCAAACAACAACATGCTTACTTTGTATCATATTTATAAAGCATTTAAATATTGTTTGTTAAATTTGTGAACCATTGATCTACAAGCAAATATGAGTTGTAGGAAGGGAATTATGCAGTGAAATAATCAAATAGAATGTACACTGAACAGGAAATTCATGCCACAAATTTCATATAAATCAGACAATAATTGCTCAGATAATCACAACATTAATCTTCATTAATTACTCAATAATACAATGATTATACAATAAATAGAATTTGAGTACTATGGATAGGATTTGAATCTACTAGCTAAAGTTGACTGAATAGTTAACTTAGTGTGTCTAAATCACTGTTGGATCTCACTAGTCTAAATCTAGATGTCTAAATCAATCTACAATTAGTTAACTGACGAGGTAGGTGGGAAAAAGGTGCCACTCTCCCTGCATGCATGATTGTAATTGGAGGTTAATTCAACATAACTGCTTAACTACCACAACCAAATGATGGATGCTGCTGGTGGCACTCATAGTGGGATCCTATAATGTAGGGATTGGTCCCATAGGTACATAAACTCATGCATGCACATGCATTAAGTGGAAGATAACCTATAGGTGTGTCCCCCATACTCTAGTACAGTGATAATAATTTACTAATTTAGGAAATATTACCAAATAGACTATATTATACAAAGGACGATTAATTAATCCTAACAACCCCACTTAATCCTAACTTTGGACAACTTGGGCCCTGGTAACTAGGACAAAACTCACCCATACAATTTAAATGAAATAAAATACTACTTAATAAACTAATGAAAATGGGGAAAACCTCATGGAAACCCCCCCCCTCAAGATAAGTAGGTAATCATGAAACAAGCTTCCATACTTACGAGAAATTTTTTCTCTTAGAGCAAAAACTCGTGAAAAAATTATTGCAATCTACAACTCTGTGGAGAAACCATGGAGAATCATGGTTCTTTTGTGCATCAAAATCCCGGGACTATGGATGTGAACCTATCCATCTTCTTTATATATGTTGAGTGTCCATCTTCTTTATATATGTTGAGTGTTTCTTTTGTCTCTTCTTTCTAGACGAGGAATGGAATGACCCATTTTGTTCATCAGTGGGCCAAATTGTGGATTAATATTCATCACCAAGTAGCATCTCTCTGGAAGTTTTTTGCACCACTCTGTAGGTAGTGAAGTTGTGTGAGAGAGTGCAACATGTTCATTCTGATACTGGGACCTCATTCTTCTTCTATCATATGGATCCCCAACAACATTCCCATCTGCTTCAATGAGATTTTCATTCCATTTAGTCTTCTGATTTGGAATAGGAGCTGGATATGGATCTAGATAATCTCGAGGTACAATATCAATATCAAGATCATGCCAATCTTGCTCCTCATCTTCCAAAACTGAAATATTAGACAACATGTCATTATCTTCAAATGGAGGTAAAAGTGAGTTTTTACCTTCCCTTTCAAATGGATGTTGAGATTGTATTGGAGATGAGTATGGCAGAACGTGTGAGAATTCATATGTCTTGGAGGCATGGTTTGCAATACCCTTCTATATAATCTTCCGAGATGATATATTTGAGATCTCCATTGAGTCAAGACCAAATACAAATTTCTTTTGCGAGCTAGTGTGTGTCATCTGATAAATAGATAACAAATTTGCTGCAAGAGAGGGAACATAGAATACATTCTTGAAATCTCCATGCTGGATTTTAATAGAACCTCTCCCAACAGCTGGGATCTTTGAATTATCCCACATATGAATGCTAGGTCCTCCTGAGAGATCCAAAGTAGTAAAGGATTATTTGGAGGAAATGATGTGGTTGGATGCTCCTGAATCAATCAAATAGGCCTTTGACTAAGTGAAGCCTGCTTTCAAAGTATGTAACCTCTCATATTATTTAGTCTGCTCTCCAAATTCAAAAATCTATACACCTTGTGGAAGGGAAATATTTCTCTATTCAAGGAGTTTTGTCAACTGGTCAATGGTCTTCTTCATGCACTGACTCTCTAGATGAAAGCCTCTCATACAGTAGGGACAATTAGCCTTCTTGAATTTCTTCTTTTTCTTGGAATCTGAGGCTCCACTAGAAGATTGATGATTCTCCTTTGGATTTGAAGTGGTGTTTTTGGTATGCTTCCCATTTGGATTTCCTCTTTCTTGCGCATTGTTTGAGTCTACTACTAAGAGTTCTTTATTCTTGGAGGTTTGAATCACTCTCATTTGAACCAATTTGTTTTGCTCTTGTATTAATGAATCAACAAAATCATCTAGATAAGGAATCTAAAATATGGAATGGAAAATCTTCTAGAATGGAATGTAGAGACAAATATTGAGAAATCTGCGCTAAGATTCCTAAGCATTGACATCACAAGTTGCTAATATTTCCTCTCTATCCCACATTGTTTTCATTGCAGTACTAGTGCTTTGTACTTCGAAAAATATTGTTGAATAGTCTCAAAATTTCTGGGTTGTGTTGCTGCCTTTCACACACCTAGGTCACATGGTAGAAATCTTCAAGCCACTCGGTGTGTCCTTGGCTACAAGTCTCGAGTCAAGGATTTCACCTTGTTCTTGTCTCCTCCGTTTAGGCTCAAATCCTAACGAAGCCAAGGGGGGTAGACCCTATTAAGTTACTAGGGATAATTACTTAGTATGGTGATGTTAAACTGAATGAGTTACTTAGGAGTTTGAAATTTAACTATAGACAATCAAAGATGACAAGATACAAAAATGAACACATGAAAGCACAATGCTGAGACACAATATATATATAAAGCAAGAAAATAACCAGTGCCTTCGAATGGAGTCAAAAAATAGAATCAATGTACTTGCATGTGCTTGGAGTGAATGTTTTGCAATGGCCTCTTGGTACATTTTAAGTTAAATCTGAGGTGTGAGTTGATTAAAATTAGGCGAAGGGGTGGACTCCAAATATACCCGAGAGTACTTGGAGTATGTCCAAAACTAAACCTTCACGGCTACCCGCAAGGAATATGTGGGCTGAATGGAGTATTTGGGGCTATTTTTCATAATTCACCCGTTAGGGTGTGAAAGAGATCAGTGCCCCAAGGTCACTTTTCAAAAGTTCCTGCTTCCTTTGGGTATTTTTCCACCGTGATGGTTTGATCTAGGTGTTGGATTTTCACCTGTTGGTTTGTTAATTTGGGAGAGTGAGTCCTAATTATACTAGTCACTCAAGTGCTCTTGATACAAATTGATTTATCGGATGAACTGCAGTCAAGTGCAGAGCATACACACCGGAGTCTTGTCAATTTTTGTAAAGTTTACAAGGGGTGTTCTTGTTTAAAAGAAAACCCTCCAGGAACCTCTTTCGATCCAAGTGGATCTCAATTGGGGAATCAAGGAGGGGTTAATTTTATAATAGCTGAAAAACAAATGACATAAAGAAAACAGATACAGAATTCTGGTTTTCTAATTAGTCCTACCACGAATCTCTTTCCCCTTTTGGGTCAATCGGGAAGTGGTGGGGTAAGTATTAAGATTACTTTGAAATATCAAATATGGAATATGAAAATGATAATGAATTAAAGTATAATACCGTGTAGATTAGAGCTACTCTAGATTTAAAAAAGATGAATGAAAAAGAGAAAAAAAGACACGGACGCAATTCCCCCCAGGGGGGATGGGGAATGGGCTCGAAAGAGCCTATTCAAAAATTTATTTTTATTAACAGCGGTTAAAATATCAGATAAATGATATGATTCCTCTTGATCCTTATACAGAGTGAATCAAGAGCTTACAAAGTGTGAAGATTAAAGGTTTTAGTCAAATGGGAGACCCCTGGGGGGATTTGAACGCTCCTGAGGCCACTTCCGAACAGAAGCTTCCTTTCTTTTATGTAAAACCTGCTAAAAACCAGCAAGAATATTAGACTGAAATATTCCCAAAATCACTCTGAAAGTACCTTTGGGTCAGCTCACTTTTAACCAAAAAAGGTAAGCTGAAAACTAGTTAAAAGGGTAAAACAAGAACCAAGGAAAGCAGAATTTCCATGGGTTATTGTCTTGCCTTTTGGGAAGCCAATAATATGTGCACTTTTATTGCAGAATATGAAATTTTAATGTACAACAAAGGAAACTACCTTAACAACAAGCTACGAATTTTCATTAAAATGCTTGCGAAAATATGGTAATTTCAGCTAGATCTCTTAAAATGTAACTTTATATGCAAAAAAAAACTAAGATCTAGACTTAGGAAGGGATATTACTAACTATATCTATGTGTAATTTTCTTAATGAGACATATCTGAGCAATAAGAAACCTTAATAGTAACCAGTTTGAAGAAAATTTAAGATTTTTAAAGGAGGAAAAGGGGAAGAGAAGTGCTTGTTGTTGAAGCAGTTCTGCAAAGGAAACTTGGTAGTGAAGCACCAAGGGGCACGATATTAGCAATATCTGTTGGAAACCAATGGAATCAAACCTGAACCATAGATCTTCCAGTCACGGCAAACCTGCAAGCTACACAACAAATCCTGCAAACACAACCATTAAATCTGAAGATACATATGAGAAGTAGATGATACAGCATGCAAATAATCTTATTTAGCATATAGGTATTAGCTCATTTAAACATATGCATAAAATAGAAGTAAGTAAGCTTACTTACAATGATCTATCCCTGTGATTTCAATAACCATTCAGGCAGACAACAGTTAAGTGCAAAAAATTGAAAAAATAGCAGTTTCACCTCGAATGCAGCATGATAATGATAATCCACACATGAAAGGTACTCCGCAATTGAGTCTCCAAAGATTCTCTTTATTTCAACAATGATGATCAATACAAAATTACAATGGAAAGCCCTTCAATCCAGCTCTAACTAGCTTGGAAGAGGGAGCCTCAGCCAGGATATATACAAAATACAGGACATCAAGCCCAGGGGGGGTGCAATTCCTCAAGGAATCAGATGAAATCAGCTGATGAAGAGTCAATAAATGCAGAACTGAAGCTGAACTGAGCCTACTTGTCAACCGGGGGCTTGATTGAGTTGACACATCAACCCATACATCGACACATCAGTCCACAGAGCATCTAGGAGAGTCCACACTTGTGGAGGAGAGAGAGAGGGTGCAATTCCCCATGAACATAGCTGAAGATCAACTCTAGATCTGATTTGATCATCTCCTTCAGTCAAGGATTTGTCAGATCCAGTCATTCTGTTTCAGATCTAACTGATTTCAAACAAATCGGTTGAGAATCCACTGATTTATGATTTTGGATTTGCTCCATTATTCATCAATTTATTAATTAAAATAATCAATAATTGATTTTTTGGGGCTTTCTGACCTGAGTGATCGAAAATCACTCAAAACTAGGAAAAAGTGGGTCCATGGGTTTGCATGGTGATCTTAGCTTGAAAATGAGCACCTACATGACTGAAACTGATTATTTGGCCCACTTTTATTACAAAATCAATTTTTCCAATTAAACTATTAAAAATAGCCTAATTTTTGGAAAAATTAATTTTTAATAAAAAACACTAAAAAAACTAAAAAATTGAAAAATTGAAAAAACCTAGGGGAACTTAGACATGTTCATATGACTCGACCATGATGTCTAGCATGCTTATACATTGACACGTAGACTCTAATAACCTCAATAGGCCTAAATGCCAAGCCGACCACTGCAACTTTGGAGGTATGGAGTGACAAACTCCGAAATTATCAGTTGTTTATTCAACAACCAATAATAACCAAGGGAAAAAACACCCTGGGCTGATCGGATTGACAAATAAAGTCTAAGAGATCGAGTCTTTTACATACACTATCATGCTAGAACATTTATTACAACTCCCCCATGGGGTATGAACGTGTGATATAGTACAACAAGCACTTCCCAGAAGTACTTCCATAGGTCTTCTGAAGTCCGAACAAGTTAACCCTGTCCGGTTCACCAGGCTCACTTGATAAAAAACCACTAAGTATAACTTAGGTGGTAACATTCTGGCTCCATCTAGGGACACATTCTATGACTGGTCTTCTGTTCAAAGGAGAGGATGTGAGAACTCTGGAATCTCTGGGTCCTGCAAGGCAATTAGAGTTTGTCAGTAACATGTATACATAAGAAAAAATTAAGTATAAAAACAAACTAATGTACATAATTAATCTATAATGTGCAAAAAGGAATATATTACAAAAAACTAATATACAAAGGAAAATTTTCAACATGGTTCAAAATAACTATAATACAACAATATCTATGATACAACAATATGATATATAAAATTTAGAACTACATACAGGGCAAGGTTTAGAAATTGGCCTTGAAACCACCGATGCCAATAAAGGCATCAAACTGTCTCGACGAAAAACAACTTGAGGAGGAAACCATTCACTAGCAAGCTCAATATTTCTCCTTCTAGGTCATTTAGATAGAAGGAGTTAGTTCTTGCTATTTCATTGATGATGTACGGTCCCAACCACAAGCTGTCGAGCTTTCCATGTTTCCCAGGTTTTTCCCGTCATTTGTCCCAACGTAAAACCATGTCACCTACTTGGAAGGACCCTAGCTGGGTAGACTTATCAAAGGCTCTCTTGACCTTGTCTGAATTTCCGATACTATGGTCAAGAGAGTTTCTTCTGCTCTCATCTAGCTCAATCAACTGGTTTATTCTATTCTGGATGGCCTCTTGATCTGAGCTGAAGGTATGGAGAAGCTGATAAACTGGAAGCTTTAGATGGACTGGTAAGGTGACATCAAGGCCGTAGAATAGTTCGAAAGGGCTCCTCCCTGTTGAACTTTTCTTAGTGATCCTGTCGGCCCATAACGCTAAATTGATCTTGCTATCCCAAGCCTTCTTATTGTCACCCACAATTTTTTTGATTATGGTCATTAAGTTCTTATTACATGATTCTGCTAGACCATTTCCTTGGGGATAGTAATTGGATGAGTGAGATAGGATAATGTCGTACTTAAAACAGAAATATGACATCTCAAAAGAAACAAAGCATGGGCCATTATCCGTGATGATTCTAGCTAGCACACTGAATCTTGTGATAATATTATCTTCTAAGAAATCCATGACTATAGCATCGGTTTCCTTCTTGGTGGGTATCGCCTCTACCCACTTGGTAAAATAATAAATAGCAGTAAGAATCCAAGAGTAACCATTGCTCGAGTTATCTTTGAACTTACTGATGAAGTCAAGCCCCCATTGCTGGAAAGGGGCTTGGAATACTATTGGATTTAGAGGCAAGGATTTCATTTGTTGCTTTCTGGTGAATAAATGACACTGGGGGCAAACTCTGACAGCCTTGTGCACATCTGAAAATAGGTTTTCCCAATAGTAGCCTTCTCTAAGGATTTTGTGGGTGGTTGTTTTTGCTGCAAAATGTCCACCACAAAATCCTGAATGGAACTCAACCATGAGTTTCTTGGAATCAGGTTCATCGACACATCTAAGTATTAAACCATCGGGGTTTCTCCAACCCAAACCATATTTTTTCAAACAATACTTAGTTTCCTTTAACCTTAATGCTCTTCTTTTATGGCCAAGTAAGTGATCGGGGCATGTAAGGTTGCGGAGGAAAAATATGATGTCGGTGTCACATACCCCAATTTTGTAAAATAATGTAATTGTTTTAATTATATTCCTGAGACATTATGTTAAATTTAATGTAAAGTAGGAACTGATGACTCAGCAGAGTCAAAAGAAGTGGAATGTAATTCTGAATATTTTATTATTAATAAATAAAAAGTGGAGACAACAGCATTGGGAGAGCTGTTAATAAGAGGTTACTGGTCAAACTGGTGGATGGAACTAGGTGGAGCGAAAAATACAAGTGGAAGCATCCTCAAACAGTTCCTAAGAGCAGGTGGCAACTTCCCTATATTTGGGGTCATGATCCCCCAAGAAAGTGGGATCAGAGCAGGTGGCTCATTAAATGACAACTAACCCAAAAAGACCTAGGCAATCTTTTAAAAGTACCCAATGAATAGAGCTGAGGTTGCTCAGATATTTTCCAGAGAGAAATCATTCAGGTGGAATGATATTCAGGAAATTCATTGGGGAAAAAGGGAAAGACAGTAAGGAAGTTGTTCTGAGAGGAATGCTGCAGTAACTTGGTTTAATACAGCTTGTTAGCTGGGAGAACTTACTAATAAGTTCAGGATTGATACTGAGTTTGAATACTGGTATTTGACTATTGCTGCACCTAGTTCCAGCCAGGGAGACTAGAGCAAGCTCGAGGTTCCTGAGGAGTCGTTGTTCGAGCACTCTCTAGGAGTTGGTAGGGAGGAATGGCCTCCCATTGCTGTTGTTGTGCAAGTTCAAACAGGTTCTGTCACCTAACTGTCTTTGTTTTAGTAACTGTGAATGGTTGGATGTTATGTTAGTAGTTTATGATATAAAGATTTAGATGGTTTAGTGATGTAAGTGTTTTAGTTTATTAGTAATACAATCTGTTGATGAAAAATAAGAACCCGCTGTGTTTTTCCACATCTGGGTTTACCAGACCGTACTCCAGCACAGGGGTAAAATTATAAAAAGATGGTATGATGAGATTGTAGAATAGTAGATTGTTTCTTTACCTACCATCAGAAGAAATAATTGTTTTACTGACAGTAGCATGTGATCATAGATAAAACTATTCCCTTGTACAGTATTTTACTCTCAGTAATTCTATTACTTGTAAAGAACAAAGAGAAGAATATAATAGTCGCACTGAAGAAAGGTTAGACTAGGTATACCTACAGTTTAAACCTTACAACTGTTTTCTTCCAGTTTAAAGAATTTAACTTCTATATGCTGAAATAACAACACTGAAAGTAGGAGTAATTAAATATTGTTTAAATTCTACAGTTAAACCAAATTATGTTAGATTTTATGTATGTTTAGTGATGTAGTCATTTCATTACTTATTCTTCCTTTTATTTGGACTGAGCTCGAACAGTTTCCAGAGCTGTTATCCTATTTTTCATAGATTGTAAATGAATGCTACTATATATATATATTTATATGAGATAGATCCTAAGTAGTATTATTTGATTTATATATATATGTACAGATATCATAACCAAACAGATAAACTAAATATTTACAGAACTTTATCTAGTATTAACATAAAAAGGCACCAGAAATAAACAACAGATTACTGTCTTTCTATGAGCTTATAAAATAAACTAAGGATATTAATACAGAGGCATTAGTACTATCGAGAAGGATAACATCCTTGTTATATTTATAATAACATACTTTTTATTTTACACATTATAGGAAAAGTTAATATTTTTAATTTAAAGGAACATCCTTATTACTTTAATTACAAATCTGAACTAAATATACTTTCTGTACTATAAGGTAACTTGACAGTAACTTTATAAAAGAAATTATCAATAGTAAAAATCGAGTGTATAATCAAACAATAAGTAAATAACAGAGTGACAGAATGCTCGACTTCGAGCTTAAATTTATTTATTTAAAACATAATTGGAAACCCTTATAATTTCAGAAGTGGAGTGTAATTAATAGTAAGTTTTGAGAATACATTAACAATAGGTTATTTTATAAAGAGAGAACAAATTATTATTTCCATATATATTTATAAAAGAACCTAAACAGAGCTAGCAATAAAGGTAATAAGCATTCCAGGTAGGGTAACTTTGTTATTATAATAGGTAATAATTACTACCCTATTATTTACTGTATTAAAATAATATTATTTGGAAATCACAGTAATGTCTTAACCTATTATTGATAAACAGAAATTTAATATAAAACCTGTAACCAAGGTTACACTGACAGTGACTTAAAGAATGTCATTAAAACATTCAGACTTTATAATTCACAAAGTATAACCATTATAACAATTTATAAAATTCTTTGAGTAAATAATTAACCCAATATATTATTAATATACAGGAAAAACCCTACCAGCTAATACCATAAATAATTTACAGAGAGTAAATTAGGTATTTATCAAATTTACAGGAATCGGAGGTATCGAACTCAGAGAGGCTCAATAAGCCGAGCTTACACAATATATTGTTTCAAAATTGTACAGTAAACAAAATATATAATTCAAGAAAAATTGTATGGATAGCTTATAGCTCCAAGTTTAGGGTAAACCCTGTCAAAATTAAAAGTATGCATTGAGGTTCATCAAAAGGAAGGAGTTTTATCTCCTTTATACCTCACGGCTACAAACACGATATACAAAATAAAGCTTACAGCCTGTACAAAGAGTAATATATATATGCATGCATTACACAGTAATCAAATAAAGACCCAAAAACCATAGTCTCGGCTTCATCCAAGATCCCATGCTAAACGACAAGATGAAACTCTTTTAACAGCGTTTAGGTTCACTAAACTGAACCAAGGTAACCGCGAGGGTTACAAACCACGAAGTCAAACCCATGACTGCCCTAAAGAACCAGCAAGGAGGAAAACACCATGGATAAAACCATGCTTACCGGGATCAACCAATCGTTGAAGTCTCGCACCTTCCACGCTGTGGAGAGAAGGCCAACCCTGTTAAGAAGGAAAAACATATTATTAAAAATATTGCAAATTACTGTTATTTAAACTATTTCTTTTGAAAATAAAACGAAGGGAAAACCCTGTATCTTACCTTAAAGTCTAACAGAAATATGGCCATTGAAGAACAGCAAGAAAACCACCAGCAGGAGGAAAGGTAAACCCTTCATTTACGGCAGAAAGAAGGAGTTCACTGGAATTATAGGTAACCAGTTACGACGGAGGATGATTCACAGCACCAAGTTAAGGCAACGACCTACACAGTAAAGAGTTCGGGCAATGGGTGCAAATGGCGAAACCCTAAGAGAATCGACACTACTAAACATTCAAATAACAAGCTATTCAACACAGTATTTTCCTCACAACGCAATAGAGGATCCCATGAGGAGCTTAACCAGCATTTTGACTGCTAGCAAACAGTGTACGCAACGGAGCAGACAAGGAGGTTTTGCAGAGCGGCCGGAGGCCTGAAGGAAGTGGAAGAAGACGATTTAGGGTTTGAGTCAAACCTTTTTAACGTGCCAGTACATGGCTAGAAAGAGCCCACGTAATCCTTTTAATATTTGGCATGCAGTGGGTAGGAACATTATAGTTCCATGATCAAGATCTCCAATGATTTTGCAACCCAAATCATATCGTGGAGGTTCTACAAGGTCCGACACACCATAGTCAACCACCTACATCATAAAATCAATCATGTAAACATTAGAATAATGTTTGGAAAACAATGTAACGTAGAGTTTTTTCTTTGTTTGGTTTAAGACATATACGTATGGAGGATTGTAATGTTTGTTAATAAGATACAAGAGCAAAGGGAAATATTAGTTTACCATGGCGCAGCTTGTATTTAAACCTAGTTTCTATATTATATATTGCCCTAGTTTACAAATGAAGGTAAAGGGAATAATAGTATAAAGACTTTAGAATTATAATAATCAAATTAAGTGATCAATTGATCATGATTATGGTTTACTCTCGACCTTTATGATCATCCCTTGCATTTAAAATAACCACCCTATTACTAGTTATAGAATCATTTTTGTGACAAATAGTCTTTTTGTCAAATTCAAGTTCAAAGGTTATGAAAGGTATTATAGAGTCATTATATGATAGGTAGCTTTTGTAAGTTAGTCTCCTTTGCTTAATAGTATAGTTATGAAAATCATAAAGTGGTATTGGAGTATAATAAATCCTGGAATGATCTATAAGTTTACCATCTAATTATTGACCATGGAATAGAAATAGTATCCCTAGACAGTACATATCTTTAAATACTAAAGGAATACTTTAAAAGTGACTTGTATCAAAGTAGTAAACCTTTTAATTCTTGAATTAAGAAAAGTATAAGTTTGATACTTAAACCTCCTTATCATTTTAGACTTGCAATTAGTATGAACATCAAATGGTTTCGTACTCCATAGGAATATTAAATCCTGCTTTCATGAAGGAAAAATAGTTGTCATCTTTACTAGTAGAATTCAATTCTCTATCAATAAGATCTTAAAAGAAATCATAGTTAAAGCTTTACCTTTATAAGCTTGAGTAATCTGACTAGCATGTATATACTTTTACTGAATTAATTTTTGTACAGCGAATCGTTATTTGAATACTTTAGAAATTTGTTAGCAGCACCCGAACATTTTACCTGTATATCTGTAAGAGAAGGAAAACTTCTGCGTTAGCTCGAAAGCTAAGTAAGCCCAGTTTTTCATGACAAGTTCCACCTTGTGGTCGCAAACAGAAAATAAATCAATAACTGAAAAGAAACTATTCTATAAAGATAAGCATAATCAAAAGATCATTTAGATATGAATCTAGTAACATAGAACTAATCAAACAGTTAATGACTGTATTTAATGAAAAAAAAAATTAAATTTTTTTAAAATTTTTGGAAAAATTGGGGTTTTGACATGTGGTATCAGAGCATGGTTCAAATACTAGGCCTTGATGTGGCCCAACTAGTTTCCATAGAACAATAAAATAATATACTAACCCATATTTTGTTTTATGTAAAGAACATAAAATTTCTTTTTCTGAATTTAACAGGCAGGTATGGAGAAACTAAGAGAATATGCTCAGGATGAGTCTCCAAACACAGAGACAAAGAAATTGCCCATAGAACCTATGTTAGAAGAGGTAACTGCTCACTCCTCAGAGCTGATGCAGACTATAAAGGATTTGAAGACTGAAATGGAATCAGTAAAGAAGGACAATGAAAGGATTTTGAAGACTCAGGAAGAGTTGAACCAAATTCTGATGGAAAAGTTCCAAACTGAAGGGAGGAGCAGAAGATCAGAATCTAGGGATGTTAGTCATCAAAGGAGATCTAAGAAGATAAAGTTGACAAAAACTGAAACCAGTTCATCATTTGAAGGGATCAGTGAACAACAAAGCTATCACACTACTAGTGACAGCAGTGAGACTGAGTTGTATGACAGAAAGAAAAAGTACAGACCATATGAGGAGATCTCAGGAGAGTTCAAAAAAATAAAGCCCCCAACTTTTAATGGAGATACTGAAAAAGGGGAAGAAGCAAAGTCCTGGTTATCCGGGATGAGGAAGTATTTTCAGATATACAACTATTCAATTCAGCTGAAGGCAAGAATGGCAATCTATAATCTCTCTGGAAAAGCAGACATATGGTGGAAAGATCTGAAGAGGGTCAAGGGTATCAAGGAAAAAGAAGTTAATTGGAGTACCTTTAAAAGGTACTTCAAGAATAAATTTCTGTCCGAACAATATTATGAAGAGAGTGCTAAATAATTTTACGAATTGAAGTTAGGTTCAATGACTATGAAAGATTTGAACAGTAAATTATTAAGCTTGCTGAGGTATGTACCTTACTTAGTAGACGAGAAGCCTAAAGTACAACACTTTCTCAGTTGTCTACCATATCACATCAAGGACAGAATTGAGTATGATAACCCGAAGACTCTAGAGGAAGCCATGAGGAAGGCTAATTTTTTTTTTGAGCAGAATAAGAAGAAATAAGGTATAGCCAACTGGAAGGCTAAAAAGAACAACAATCAGCCTGAGTTTAAAAAGAAGGAATTTGTACCCCAGAAGAATTTCAAGAATAATAAGAACAAAAATTATTCTAACAATAAAAATTTCTAGGGAAATATAAATGGTACATCCAATAATTCGAATAAATTCAAGGGAAAGGAAGCTGCAAATAATCATGGGAATTTCACTAAGAATTTTGAACAAAAGGAGCCTGTTAAGTGCTGGGAATGTAATGGCCCGCACTATGCCTCGGTTTGCCCAAACCGGAAAAAGTCAATCAGCAATATTCACACTGTGCAGGATGAAATGACTATTGGAGAACTCGTGAGGACTATGCCCAGAATAAATGCAGCATTGGAGAATCGCCAAGCTGACTATCAGACTTCCATGGTGGAAGTGGAAGGTATGGTTAACCAAACCCCTGTAACCATTTTAATTGATCCAGGAGCTAGTCTTAGTTACATTGCACCCCAGATAGTGGAAAAGTGTAAATTGTTTGTTGAAAAGTTTGATAGTTCCTGGTTAGTTCAATTAGCCACTGGGGCAAAAAGGAAAGTAACCTGTTATGTGAAAGAATGTGCTTTACTTATGGATGATTTTAAAACTACAGTTAAGCTTAATGTTTTTCCACTTGGCTCATATGATTTACTGATTGGCATGGATTGGTTAGAGCAGCATAAGGTAGTTTTAAACTGTTATGATAAAACCTTTACGTGTGTAAATAGTAATGAACAACCAGTAACGGTTAAAGGTATTCCTAGGAAAACTGTAATCAGGCAGATTTCTGCTTTACAACTTAAAAGAGTAGTTAGAAAAGGGTGTAAATCCTATGCTGTAACTATTATATATGAGGCAAGTAAGTCTGAAATAAATAAGTTAAAAATAGAGGATATTCCTGTTTTAAACGAATTTACTGATGTGTTTCCAGAAGAAATTCCAGGATTACCTCCCAGGAGGGAACTGGATTTCACTATCGAGCTGATGCCAGGTGTGGTACCTAGCTCGAAAGCTCCTTATCAAATGAATATTTTAGAACTTAATGAGCTAAATTCACAGTTAAAATAATTAATAGATAATAAGTATATTCGACCCAGTGTGTGTCCTTGGGGAGCACCGGTCATCTTTGTCAAAAAGAAACACAGAACTATGCGATTATGCATAGACTATCATCAACTAAACAAGATGACTATTAAAAACAGATATCCGTTGTCCCGCATAGATGATCTGTTTGATCAGCTACGTGGAGCTACGGTGTTCTCAAAGATAGACCTGAGGTCAGGATATCATCAGGTAAGAATTAAAGACGAAGATATCGTTAAGACAGCCTTCAGAACAAGGTATGGACACTACGAGTTTGTCGTAATGCCATTTGGGCTTACCAATGCCCCAGCTGTCTTTATGTGCTTAATGAATAATATAATGCATAAATACTTAGATAAATGTGTTGTCGTGTTTATCGATGACATCTTAATTTATTCTAAAACTGAAGCAGAACATAAAGAACACCTAAGGATAGTTTTACAAGAGTTGCGAGAGCAACAGCTCTTCGCGAAGTTTAGCAAGTGTGACTTCTTTAAGGATGAAATCCAGTACTTAGGTCACGTAGTGACTAAAGAAGGGATTTCAGTCGATCCTGAAAAGATTCAGGCAATCGAAGATTGGCCAGTTCCAAAGGACGTAACAGATGTTAGGTCATTTATGGGAATTACCGGTTATTACTGGATATTTATTGAAGGCTTTTCAAAAATAGCTAATCCGATCACTTCCTTGCAAAAGAAAGGCAAGAAATTCGATTGGAACTTAAAATGTGAAAAAAGTTTTAAGAAATTAAAAACCTTATTAACAAGTGCGCCTAATCTAAGAATAGCAGATCCTAATAAGGATTTTGTGGTATGCACAGATGCCTGTAATGATGGTTTAGGCGGTGTGCTGACTCAAGACGGGCATGTCATTGCTTATGAGTCTAGGAAGTTAAAGATCCACGAAAAGAATTACGCGACTTATGATCTAGAACTTGCGGCTGTTATACATGCCTTAAAAATGTGGCGACATCATTTAATAGGCAGAAAATTTATTTTAATGACTAATAATAAAGGACTGAAATACCTTTTAGATCAGCCCAACTTAAATGCAAGACAAGTAAGGTGGTTAGCCTTCTTGAGTGAATATGATTTTGAAATCCAACACATAAAAGGAAAAGAAAATAAGGTGGTTGATGCTTTAAGCAGAAATGCAAAGATGAACTTTACAACAGCAATCAACACTTATGCTTCTGATTTAAATGAACAGCTTACAGAAGGGGTAAAACTTGATGAAATTTATCAAAAATTACAAGTTACAGCTAAAGAAGAACTTACAGAAAGATTAATAAAAGGTTATAGTCTAAATAAAGATGGATTTTTATTGTTTAAGGACAAACTGTATGTGCCTAATGTGCCTAATGTTAAGTTGTTGATTTTGGACGAAGTTCATAAAACACCTTACTCAGGACATCCAGGTTACCAAAATACTGTAACCATGTTAAGAAAAGAATATTTCTGGCCTAATATGAAATCTGAAGTAGCTGAATATATAGCTAGATGTTTGGACTGTCAACAAGTGAAAACAGAACACCAACATCCAACCGGTTTATTGCAACCTTTACCTATTCCCAGCCGGAAATGGGAAGTGATTAGCTTAGAATTTATTACTGGATTGCCCAGAAATTAGAATCAGAATGACTCAATTATGGTGGTGGTAGATAAATTAAGCAAAGCAACACATTTCATTCCTGTTAAAACTACTTACAAGGTTGCCAACATAGCTGATATATTCTTAAAGCAGATTTTTCGGTTACATGGAGTACAGTCATCAGTTCCTACTTTAAATTAAATTTAACATAATGTCTCAAGAATATAATTAAAACAATTACATTATTTTACAAAATTGGGGTATGTGTCATACACGCCCCCTTAAAATGTAACATCATCCTCGATGTTACTTATTCTTCATCCTCTGCAACCTCCTGGAACAGATTCGGGTATGCTTTCGGCATCTTACTTTCCAGTTCCCAGGTAGCCTCTTCAGGACTAAGGTGCTTCCATTGCACCTTCACCTATCCAATGGTGCGGTTCCATAGAGTAATTTCCCTCCTTCCGAGGATACAGTCCGGTTCCACCAGAATTTATCCTTCTGGTTCCACCTGTACAACATTCCAATCAATCACATAAGTAGCATCATGAACATACTTTTTCAGAACAGAAATATGAAAAAAATTATGCACTTTCAAGTTAGGTGGTAACGCTAGCTAATATGCAACTTGACCAATTCTGGATAAAATTTTAAACGGACCACAGTAACGTGGTGCTAGCTTTGCACAACTCCCCAGTCTTAGAGAGATTTTCTTTGGTCTTACCTTTATAAACACGTGCTCACGTACCTGGAACTCTTTGGGAGTTCTTTTCAAATCTGCTTGGCTCTTTTGCCGATCCAGGGCCACCTTCAAATTTTCCTGCACTTGTTTCACAATATGTTCCATTTCTTTCAATAATTCTGGTCCTAA
>LPNX010644170.1:89131-102254 GCA_001517045.1 Pseudotsuga menziesii | reverse complement strand
CAGTTTGGTTTAACTGTAGAATTTAAACAATATTTAATTACTCCTACTTTCAGTGTTGTTATTTCAGCATATAGAAGTTAAATTCTTTAAACTGGAAGAAAATAGTTGTAAGGTTTAAACTGCATGTATACCTAGTCTAACCTTTCTTCAGTGCGACTATTATATTATTCTCTTTGTTCTTTACAAGTAATAGAATTACTGAGAGTAAAATACTGTACAAGGGAATAGTTTTATCTATGAGCACATGCTACTGTTAGTAAAACAATTATTTCTTCTAATGCTAGGTAAAGAAACAATCTACTATTCTACAATATCATCATACCATATTTTTATAATTTTTCCCCTGTGCTAGAGTACAGTTTGGTAAACCGAGATGTGGAAAAACACAGCGGGTTCTTATTTTTCATCAACAGATTCTATTACTGATAAAATAAAACACTTACATCACTAAACCATCTAAATCTTTATATCATAAACTACTAACATAACATCCAACCATTCACAGTTACTAAAACAAAGACAGTTAGGTAACAGAACCTATTTGAACTTGGACAACAACAGCAATGGGAGGTCGTTCCTCCCTACCAACTCCTGGAGAGCACTCAAACAATGACTCCTCAGGACCCACGAGCTTGCTCTGGTCTCCCTGGCTAGAACTAGGTGTAGCAATAGTCAAATACCAGTCTTCAAACTCAGTATCAATCCTGAACTTATCAGTAAGTTCTCCCAGCTAACAAGCTATAATAAACCAAGTTACTACAACATTCCTCTCAGAACAAATTCCTTACTATTTTTCCCTTTTTCCCCAATGAATTTCCTGAAGATCATTCCACCTGAATGATTTCTCTCTAGAAAATATCTGAGCAACCTCAGCTCTATTCATTGGATACTTTTAAAAGATTGCCTAGGTCTTTTTGGGTTAGTTGTCATTTAATGAGCCACCTGCTCTGATCCCACTTTCTTGGGGGATCATGACCCCAAATATAGGGAAGTTACCACCTGTTCGTAGGAAGTGTTTGAGGATGCTGCCACTTGTCTTTTTCCCTCCACCTAGTTTCATCCACCAGTTTGACCAGTAACCTCTTATTAACAGCTCTCCCAATGCTGTTGTCTCCACTTTTTATTTATTAATAATAAAATATTCAGAATTGCATTCCACTTCTTTTGACTCTGCTGAGTCATCAGTTCCTACTTTACATTAAATTTAACATAATGTCTCAAGAATATAATTAAAACAATTACATTATTTTACGAAATTGGGTTATGTGACATACAAGCCCCCTTAAAATGTAACATCGTCCTCGATGTTACTTATTCTTCAACCTCTGCAACCTCCTGGAACAGATTCGGGTATGCTTTCGGCATCTTACTTTCAAGTTCCTATGTAGCCTCTTCAGGACTAAGGTGCTTCCATTGCACCTTCATCTATCCAATGGTGCGGTTCCGCAGAGTAATTTCCCTCCTTCCGAGGATACAGTCCGGTTTCACCAGAATTTCTCCTTCTAGTTCCACCTATACAACATTCCAATCAATCACATGAGTAGCATCATGAACATACTTTTTCAGAACAGAAATATGAAAAACATTATGCACTTTCAAGTTAGTTGGTAACGCTAGCTAATATGCAACTTGACCAATTCTGGATAAAATTTCAAACGGACCACAGTAACGTGGTGCTAGCTTTGCACAACTCCCTAGTCTTAGAGAGATTTTCTTTGGTCTTACCTTTATAAACACGTGCTCACGTACCTGGAACTCTTTGGGAGTTCTTTTCAAATCTGCTTGGCTCTTTTGCCGATCCTGTGCCACCTTCAAATTTTCCTGCACTTGTTTCACAATATGTTCCATTTCTTTCAATAAGTCTGGTCCTAACACTAATCTATCTACTGGATTATTCCAGGATATAGGAGTGTTGCATTTACGTCCATACAAAATTTCAAATGGACTGAACTTAGCTGATGACTGGTAATTATTATTATATGCAAATTCTGTTAGATGCAAGTAGTCTTCCCACTTACCTGGCTGATCTTTAGCATAAATTCTTAACAAATCCTCTAGCACCTGATTCACTCTTTCTGTCTGTCCATCTGTTTGAGGATGGAAGGAGGTACTGAAATTAAAGGTTGTATTCAATCCCTTAGAAATTTGTTAGCAGCACCCGAACATCTTACCTGTATATCTGTAAGAGAAGGAAAACTTCTGCGTTAGCTCGGAAGCTAAGTAAGCCCAGTTTTTCATGACAAGTTCCACCTTATGGTCGCAAACAGAAAATAAATCAGTAACTGAAAAGAAACTATTCTATAAAGATAAGCATAATCAAAAGATCATTTAGATATGAATCTAGTAACATAGAACTAATCAAACAGTTAATGACCGTGTTTAATGAAAATAAATTTTTAAAATTTTTTAAAATTTTTGGAAAAATTGGAGTTTTGACAGTCAGTGTACCAAGGGTGCTGCTCTAATATTTGAAGCTCGTCTGATACACTTTGCTTTGAATTGTTGCTTTGGCAAATTATTCCTAAGGCCTTTTCATTTCCCTGGGTCAACATCTTTGCAAGACACTGTCCCTTAATTAATTTAGTAGGTTTTATCTCCAAATCATATTCCTGAATCTTTAAAACCCACTTACCCTTGATTCCTAGACAATCCTGTTGAGACATGATATCCTTGACAGCTACATGGGGTACATATCCAATGATTTTGGAGTAACCTATATAATTTCTGAAATGTTTAAGGGACTTGACGAAAGCATATGCCTGTTTCTCCATTGTGGTATACTTCAATTCTGGATTTTGTAAGGCTCTACTCATAAAGGCTATCAGTTGCTCTTGTCCCTCCTTATTCTTTTGAAGTAAAACACCGGAAATGGTGTCTTCTGAGGAAAAGGAAAATATCTGGAATTCTTTTGGAATAATCTACACTAATCAAGACCGGGGACATGGATATGGAATTTTTGATGGACTTGAATGCAACTTTCCCTTCATCTGTCCACTCAAACTTAGCATCTTTCTTTAATAGCTTTTGTAGAGGTTTCATTAATTCTGCTAAATTTGGGATGAATATTCTTATGAAATTTATTTGACCATTAAAAGACTGGAGAGCTTTTAGATTCTGAGGCAAGGGGACTTTCTTAATGGCTTCAACTCTCTCAAGATCAACCCTGACACCATCCTTAGAAATGATGTGCCCCAACAACTTGCCTTCATCAACTCCAAAGATTGACTTGGCAGGATTCAAGGAAATACCATATTTCCGACATCTTATAAAAACCTGCCTAAGATGACTTATGTGGTCAGATCTTTCTTTTGAAAAAATAGTTAAGTCATCCTGATATATTTCGATTATTTTGCCTATAAGTTCTTTGAAGGAAAAATCCATGGCTCTTTGGAAGGTGGCACCAGCATTCAATAAGCCAAAAGGTATTCTTAGAAATTTATAGGTACCCCAAGGTGTGGTGAATGTAGTCTTATGTTGATCTTCTTTATTTACCAACACCTGGTTATAACTGGAAAAGCCATCCAACATGGACATCATCCCTGATCCTGTTACTCTTTGAAGCAAAGTTTCCATGTCGGGTAATGGGTAATTATCTTTGAGGCATGATGTATTCAGATTTCTAAAATATATACATATTCTAATTGACCCATTCTTCTTTCTGACAACAACTAAGTTGGAGCACCAAGATGAATGTCTTGCAGGTGCTATGATCCCTGCTGCTAACATCTTCTGAAGTTCCTTCTGCACAATGGGGGCCAACTTAGGATTTATTCGCCTAAGTTTTTGTCAGAAAGGTTTGACCTCATTAGCTTCTTCTGTGAGGGGAATAGTGTGTTGAAACACATCCTCTCTATAGGATTTAAGCTCATCATAACTAAAGGCCAACACATCTCTATACTCTTTGATTAGGTTGATCAAATTGTTCCTTTCCTTTTCCGAAGTACCCTTTCCAATTTTTATTAACTTGGGATCCTTGTCAGTTCCTATGTTTATTTCCATATAATTCCCAATTTTTATTTCTTCTTTTTGTTTTTTTATGATGATCTTGTCGATCGAAAAGATTCTCGAAAGATATAAGGCTACTCGGGATGTGATTCCTTTCATTATCCTCGCACTCTTGATACTCTTTACCTTCCTGCTGATAACTAATCTTGCAACCTTCAAACTCTATGTTTATTTCCATATAATTCCCAATTTTTATTTCTTCTTTTTGTTTTTTTATGATGATCTTGTCGATCGAAAAGATTCTCGAAAGATATAAGGCTACTCGGGATGTGATTCCTTTCATTATCCTCGCACTCTTGATACTCTTTACCTTCCTGCTGATAACTAATCTTGCAACCTTCAAACTCTTGTAGATTGTGGATGAATCTCAAGAGTTTCTCATCATCTTTGAACACCTGCCAGTGGTCTATATTATCCGGAATTGAAGGTCTGAAATTGATTTCCATCTTTCCATTCCCATTAATCATTTCATCCAATGGCTGGAGGGTGGATGCTGCTACTGCCAATTTATTTGCTAACCCATTCATTTCCCTGTGGACCTTTTGAATGTTAAGTGCATCGAAACATTCCATAGTGTCCCATGTGGCATTTCTATACTTTCTTAGTATGTCATTTTTGCATTGATACTGATTATTAATTTGGAGGACAACTATATCTGAATCACCCTTTATGTTCAACATATTTATCCCCATATCTTTAGCACTTTCTAACCCTAGGAGCAATGCCTCATACTCAGCTACATTGTTTGATGCTTCAAACTCTAACCTAAATGCAAAATTGTAGATTTTATCTGAAGGAGAGATGATCACGACGCCTGCACCCTTTCTGGTTTTGGAATAAGCCCTGTCAAAGTACGTTTGCCAAACTTCATCGATCTTTTCATTTTTAATGTTTTCCTTAATAGGGGCCATGAAATTTGACAAAATAGCATAGTTTCCAAAATTATCACTGAAATGAACAAATTCATTTCCGGGCTTCTTAGGGTTTTCTACATGTCGTTTCCTCAGCTTTTCTCTATGGAGAATCACCCTAATGTTCTCTGATGCAGGTATAGTAGCATATGTCTAATCCATTTCAATGTGCCCATCAAGAGTTACGGCCCATTTTCTGGATAGCAGCATGCCCCAATTATCTGGAACATCTATCACCACCACATCCATCGACATGTCGATATCAGGATACTTAGCCAACTTAAACTATAAATTTAAGATTATCCCTACCACTTCAACTTCTCTTGCATCCACGGCACAAACATTGTGGTAGGGTCAGGTGACCCTTAGATTTAGCTGCTCCATTACTTTTCTTGTCATGACATTTGATGAAGCACCTGAATCTAACATACAGTTATGAAGGAAAAGTTTATCAACTAAGAGGGAGACATAAAAAGGTGGGTGGTCTTCTCTTCTCGGATAAACACTATTGAGGACTATAGGCATATCTATAGGTTCAATATGTTCATCTTCAAATATACAATTGTTATTAGGAAGAGGATCCTCTTTGATAATATTATGAGCTTTACTTTGACTATCCTCTAAGGCTTTCAACAAATTTTCTTTTTGACCAGGAATTTTAAAGACATCAATTGCATAAACATGAATCTTAGCACTACTTATCCATTCTCCCATATCAATATTTGATTCAGGGACAATAGGAGGATCTGGGAGGTAAGGAGTGGTTACCTTTGGCTTGTACTGTTTAGACGGTGATGGCTTCTCTCTTCTTTGATATACTGCTCCCTTGAACCTAGCCTCCTTCATTTCCTTAATTGCTTCTGGAGAAGGTATTACACCATAAAAGTTGGAAAGGAGATCCTTCTCGTAACCGTAATCCGTGGCCTACTGCCAATGTTGGTTTCATAAAGGATAGGTTTGGCCTACCATGTACACATGATCAGACTCGCCTGATGTTGTTTCCTGATTATTGACCTCTGCCATTCCATGTTCTATAACTTGGTTTGCTATATAGAAAGTGCTTTCGGAATTGATCACAAGGTCTACACCATGGAATGACTTCTTCTACCAGGTTAGTTGAGTCTAACTAGTTTGGAATCCTAGGTTCATGTTGAGGAGCCTTATTCTGATACACTTGATTTTGTTTAGGCTGAAAGTTCCTAGGTCCATTATTTCTTTCCATTGTGATTATTCTGTTCTAAATATTATTGAATTGTACAGATTGATTTTCCATGAGTTGGTTTTGACTAGTAACCATTATTTCTATTAGGTTAGTTACCTTTTCCATGGGGTCTTTAGAGGTTTCCTTTTCCTCTAATTCAACGGCTTTTCCCTTCTCTTTGTTGTATGAAGTGTTTTCCCTAGTGTAACCTGGAATGTTGGATTTTCCAGAAGATTGCATATTATTTTCTATTTTCTATGGAAATTGAACCCAGGTGTTAGAACAATTACACTCACAACAATTGCCAATTACACATGCAAATTACTCACAAAGGAGATTGAATAATGGAGCAGAACACTAATAGGTATTGAATAAGTGTACAATAGCCAACCCTGTGAAGTCATAGGCTGCCACAATAAATAATTACATGAGAGATTCGAATGCATGAATATGCCATTCGAATTGAGTCAAAAGCAGGCTTACTAAATCTAAGCAAATCCCCCATAGGTGCATAAAGCAGTTTCCAAAACTGTCTAGGAGCTCACGAATTGGAAAAATCAATTAGGAAAGCTAATAGTGGGTGGAAGGACAACTCATACATGCTTTTCATAGGAGAAAAGAGTGGAGGATGTGGAGGAAAAAAAACAAGTTAACTTCACCTAGTCAAACTTTCCCAATTGCCTTAAAACACTGAAAAAGAAGACATGCGCTAGGGAGGCCAGGAATAAAGCAGATTTGATTCCAGGAGGTTTCCCAAGCACTCCATGACTCAAATTTATCAAGTTTGATTACTATGGATGTGTGGAGGACAACTTGCATAAGGTGGAATATGGAAACTAGGCAAATAAGACAAAAATTGGATTAATTAATGTCTAAGGTAGCTAACTATGGGTTGATTATTCTAACATTTTCTCAGCTAGATCCTGAGCAGTTTTTAGATTGGTCAGATCTTTGTCCCTTAACTGGTACCTCAAATCACCAGTGAAAGCTTCGATGTAAGATATGAGGATGGAGGCATCCCTTGGCTTGATTTCTCTACGGAGGTCCGCAACCACACACCTAAACTTAGTATTAAATTCATCAATGGTTTCATTTTCCATCTTCTTTATATTATGAAGGGCAGCAAGCAGATGTCTTGGTTCTTTCTTTTCCCCCCATTTCTTCTTAAAACCTTCTAGGAAATCATTAAGAGTTTTATATGAATCATCACCAGGGTCGGCGTACCACTCCGCAGGATCATCCTCTAAGGATAAAGCAAAGAGCTTCATTTCAACATATTCATGGTTAGAGGCAGCATTATTGTAGTAACTGACCAGTTGCTTTTCAAACTTTCGAAGGTGAGTCTTGGCAGTGATGGAATTATTTCCCTCGAATATGGGGAGTTTCTTGATAGCATCATTCGGAATGTCATGAGGAGCACCTGCTATCTGAGAAAAGTCAAGGGGTTTGTAAAATTCCATCATTTCTTGAGATTGGAAGGTATGACTCCCTACAAATATGTGATGGATATCTAAGAGGGATTGGTCTCCTAAATTTTCAAGGTTTCTATGAGAAGTCTGCCTATTCAATATTTCCCTAATATACCTTTCGGGATCAGCGAGAGGATTGAATAATTGTCGGTGGTTTCTTCGGGTAGAAATTCTTGAAGGGATGTTAGACAGTGGAGTCGCCAGATGGATTGAGTTTTAATTTTTATGTTTTTTAAAGACTAGATCAATCAATTTTTTTTTATCTTTTTAGTTGTTTAGAAAAAAGCTAAGCTACGTCGTACTCGGGAATAAAAATATTTATCCCCGGCAACGGCGCCAAAAAATGTTGCTCCCTTTCACACACCTGGGTCACGTGGCAGAAATCTTCAAGCCACTCGGTGTGTCCTTGGGGGCAAGTCTCAAGTCAAGGATGTCACCTTGTTCTTGACTCCTCCATTTAGGCTCAACTCCTAATGAAGCCAAGGGGGGTAGACCCTATTAAGTTACTAAGGATAATTACTTAGTATGGTGATGTTAAACTGAATGAGTTACTTAGGAGTTTGAAATTTAACTATTGACAATCAAAGATGGAAAGATACAAAAATGAACACATGAAAGCACAATGCTGAGACACAATATATATATAAAGCAAGAAAATAACCAGTGCCTTAGAATGGAGTCAAAAAATAGAATCAATGTACTTGCATGTGCTTGGAGTGAATGTTTTGCAATTACCTCTTGGTACATTTTAAGTTAAATCTGAGGTGTGAGTTGATTAAAATTAGGCGAAGGGGTGGACTCTAGATATACTCGAGAGTACTTGGAGTTTGTCCAAAACTAAACCTTCACGGCTACCCGTAAGGAATGTGTGGGCTGAATGGAGTCTCTAGGGCTATTATTCATAATGCACCCATTAGGGTGTGACAGAGATCGGTGCCCCGAGGTCACTTTTCAGAAGTTCCCGCTTCCTTTGGGTATTTTGCCACCGTGATGGTTTGATCTAGGTGTTGGATTTTCACCTGTTGGTTTGTTAATTTGGGAGAGTGAGTCATAATTATACTAGTCGCTCAAGTGCTTTTGATACAGCTTGACTGATTGGATGAACCGCAGCCAAGTGCAGAGCATACACACCGGAGTCTTGTCAATTTTAGTAAATTTTACAATGGGTGTTCTTGTTTAAAAGAAAACCCTCCAGAAACCTCTTTCGATCCAAGTGGATCTCAATAGGGGAATCAAGGAGGGGTTAATTTTATAATAGCTTAAAAACAAATGACAGAAAGAAAACAAATCCACAATTTCGATTTTCTAATTAGTCCTACCACGAATATCTTTCCCCTTTCGGGTCAATCAGGAAGTCGTGGGGTAAGTATTAAGATTACTTTGAAATATCAAATATGGAATATGAAACTGATAATGAATTAAAGTATACTACCCTACAGATTAGAGCTATGCTAGATTTAAAAAATATGAATGAAAAAGCAAAAAAAAGACACGGACGCAAATCCCCCCAGGGGAGATGGGGAATGGGCTCGGAAGATCCCATTCAAAAAATTGTTTTTATTAATAGTGGTTACAATATCAGAGAATTGATATAATTCCTCTTGATCCTTATACGGAGTGAAATCAAGAGCTTACAAAGTGCGAAAATTAAAGGTTTTAGTCAAATGGGAGACCCCTAGGGGGATTTGAACGCTCTTGAGGCCACTTCCGAACAGAAGCTTCCTTTATTTTTTGTCAAACCTGATAAAAACCAGCAAGAATATTATACTGAAATATTCCCAAAATCACTCTGAAAGTACCTTTGGGTTAGCTCACTTTTAACCAAAAAAGGTAAGCTGAAAACTAGTTAAAAGGGTAAAACAAGAACCAAGGAAAGCAGTCTTTCCTTGGGATCTTGGCTTGCCTTTTGGGAAGCAAATAAGATGTGCACTTCTATTGTAGAATATGAAATTTTAACGTACAGCAAAGGAAACTACCTTAATAGCAAGCTACGAATTTTCATTAAAATGCTTGCGAAAATATGGTAATTTAAGCTAGATCTCTTAAAATGTAACTTTATATGCAAAACAAAACTAAGATATAGACTTAGGAAGGGATATTAGTAACTATATCGATGTGTAATTTTATTAATGAGACATATCTATGTCAAACAAAGATTTGATATTTTCCCAAGATTCCTTGGAGTCTTGAGTCCCTCAAGATGGAATAAAAGATCATGGGAGATGTGAATGCACATGAATCTAAAGGCTTTTTCAAGCCAATTCAAAAAATTGTTCTTCTCAACATAGTTGGGGCTCAGTTTCTCTTCCCATTGTCATCCTAAACAAGCCTTTGTTGCACAAGGCTACCTGCATATCTTCCCTCCAATTAATGTAATTGAAGTGTGTAAGGATTGTAGGTACGAGAGATGGAGAATTCTCCTTTTTTCTGTATGTTGATTGGTCACTTATTCAAGAAGATGCGTAGGTACCTGAAAAGAACACTACAAAACCAATTCAATTCGCAATCATATGTCAGTTCAATCCTTTCCACCTCTACATGTGCACTTTTTCATAGTTTGTCACACCTGCAGAGACTTCTCTAGACAAAATCTAGAGTTAGCAAGGCAATAATTGCAGGCATTATGTGGAAACTCAGCTCCTTATGGTGTAGAATGGAGGCGAGTCAACGTTTGTTGCTAGCCTGAACAAGGCTCTGATACCATGTTAAATTTGTGAACCATTGATCTATGCGAAAATATGAAAGCTGTAGGAAGGGAATTATGTTGTGGGATAATCAAAGAGAATGTACACTGAATAGGAAATTCATACCACAAATTTCAGATAAATCGTACAAGAATTGTTCAGATAATCACAACATTTATCTTCACTCATTAATCAATAATACAATGATTATACAATAAATAGAATTCAAATATTGTGGATAGGATTCAAATCTGCCAGCTCAAGCTAACTGAATAGCTAACTCAGTGTGTTTAAATCACTGCTGGAGCTCACTAGTCTAACTCTATATGTTTAACTTAGTGTACAATCAGTTAACTAATGAGGTAGGTTGGAAAAAGGTGCCACTCTCCTTGCATGCATGAAAAACTAGCACTAGGCTAACTGGAAGTGATCTAACTAATTGTAAGTGGAGGTTAACTCAACATAACTACTTACCTACCACAACCAAGTAATGGAGGTTGTTGGTGGCACTCAGAGTGGGATCCTATAATGTATGGATTGGTTAGAGAGGCACATAAACTCATGCATGCACATGCAGTAAATGGAAGATAACCTCCAGGTGTGTCCCCCATACTCTAGTGCAATGATAATAATTTACTAAGTTAGGAAATATGACCAAATAGACTATATTGGATAAAGGAGAATTAATTAATCCTAACATTGTTTTTATTCAAGTTCGATCATTTGTACATGTTGTGAGGTGTTATCTCTAGGGTTGTTCCTAGTATATATTTTTGAATTTTTGCTTTGCATTGATTTTTCTTGTTTTAAAGTCCAGCTTGGTTTGAGTGTTATGATTGATGGTTAGCTGTTATTATTCCTTTAGGTACCTTCAATCATTAAAGTTCCATTCAGCAAATAAAAAAAACCTATGTATGTGTAAAGACTTATGCGTTACATGGTAGATTTTGCAAACTGGCAGCAAATTTCTAAACTGGCAGCGAATTCCTGAACTGGCAGCTAATTGAGAGCTTGCAGCATGTGGCGTTTTGATGGTATAATAGATATATGGTATGTTTTAGAAAGGTTTGTGGTTTATGATATGAAAATGTTAAGTGATATAAGCTTTGATCAAAATATAGAATATATGCTTTGAGCATGAACCTTCGGCATTCTTATGTTTTAATGACCTTTACCATAAAATGATGACTCAATACGGTGGCATAACAAAAGGATACAGGTGGTGTCCTTTCACCAATGTAGTCGTTCAGGCAATGAATGCTAATGGGTTATCGTGGCAAAAAACAACTAAACACGCGGTTTTCCCCAATTCATTTTCATTTGGCTGTTGAACAGAGGTATGAAAGTGCTGGTTGTTGTTTACTGTTCACCTTCACGAGCCTGTTCAGGAAATCTTGGTTTAAGTTCAAACCCTAGAGTTTGCAGGGTTAGCATGGGAGTGTATCCAGTTGTTTATTTATATTTGCAGCAGTGCTGGGTTTAGTTTACAGCGTAAAGATTTTACAACATTATAAGAGTTCCTGTATAGGGTATACATTTTGAAGGCTGTCTAGTAAACAGAGTTTCTTTGATAAGAGCAGTATCATGTGAATGTTCAGAAAATCAGGCTCGTTTTGCAAAGCCCTAGAACGTATAATTGCAGGGTTATGTGTATGGTATACATCCTGACCTGCATTTTCAGTTTCAAAATGATATTGCTTCAGCATGCAAAATAGTATGAAATACTCTGTTCTTGAAATACCCTGTTTTTGATAATACGTTGTTCAAGATTTTCATAGGGTTTGCAGGGATAAGACTTATCACCAGTCTGCTTCAAAAGTTCATTAAATTTGTTATTTTGGGTTGTTGATAACGTTTTACCTCTAGCATAAAGAGAGCTGTATTCGCATTCCAGCTGTTGGCACAGAGCTATATACAGAAAACCATTTCTGTGTTTATTAAAACATAAAGTTCCATTTCTCTGCACAGGTTAGATTGAAATCGTTCTAGGGTTTCAAAATGTCAAGAGAGATTGAAGATGATGAGCCTGAGCTGATTGAAAAGAAAAGAGCAGGAGGTTTTATATGCAGACTAGAGCCTAGTAATACTCAGTGGATAAAACAATTCCCACGCTCTGCAAAACTAATTCAAAGATCAAGCTGGTTTAATTTTTGTGATAGGTTACAGGGGTATCACTCTCAGTTAACTATGGCCTTTATTGAAAATTATGATGAGGGTAAAGTCCAATTGCAGAGTTTGACTGTAAGGGTGAATGAAAACTCCATTGCTGAAGCAATTAATGTGCCAGCAAAAGGTGAAAAATGGTTCAAGCAGAAGGAATGCAAAGAAGACTTTAGTGAATTTCTAGTCCTAGGAAATGAAAAGCTGGATTGGAAGAATGGTGTGCATGTTAACAGGATGAAGCCAAAATGGAGAGTACCCTTAGAAGTTATACAGAACTACATCACCTGCGATGGAAGGTATGATCGAGTGTTAAAGTGCCATTTAAAGCTTTTACTGCATATTCATGGTGTCATACATCTAAATCTTCCTTTCTACCTTCTTAAAAGTCTGCAAAAGATGATTTTAAAGGTACAAAAATACCCATCACACACAGCTAGATCAATATATCATCAAGGATTGATCAAGCTGTTGGTTTTAACCCAGTAGGAAAAAGAGGGAAGGTCATGGAGTTCTTTATTAACAGAACTTGGTTTCAGTGAAAACCCTAAGGAGAAGGGTAAAAAGATGATGGAGGATGCTCAACAATTTATAACTAACCCTGCAGAAACCAACCAGAATGAGGTCAACCAGATAGAGCCAATTGTTAACGAGCCTGTAAACCCTGAAACACCATGCATATAGGAGGGTTCT
>LPNX010644170.1:0-88882 GCA_001517045.1 Pseudotsuga menziesii | reverse complement strand
TGTTTTATTTTGAATTTTTAATATGATGTATGACAGCTGTAGGACACATGTATGTAAAATCATTTTGAAAGGGATTTGATGTCCCATTTTGTAGGGGGTCGATCGAGGTTTATAGGATCTATGGTTAGTTTAAGATAGAATATTTTTTTTGATATAAAAACATCTATCGAGCTAGTATGAGGGGGTTGGCAGCTTTTGGGAAGGATGCTGGACAAATTGTAAACACCTTTGTATAGCATAAAGTCTTTGCAGCTTCAACAGGTTCTAACTTTGAATGAAATATAATGATGATTTGTTTCTGTCTTACATGAGCTGTTTCTTTGATAATTCTTTTACATCTATGGTCATTCATAATCCATTATTGTAATTCTTGTTAAAAGAAACAGTTATCTTTATTATTCATACACAGTCACAGTTTCACTTTATGTTATCAGGATCATAGAATCCTTTGTATTGAATGTTGTTCTGTATGTTTATGTTATCTGATTTTTATGGTTTTCTTTCCATCCCTCATTGTTTTACCAGCCTGTCATACACTCTGCTTTTCTTGTGAATACTTGTATCCAATTCTATGTGACATATACCAGCTGTATATATCTGTGATATTGTGATCTCATACCTGAAAAACTGTACAAACATATGATATCAGCCTAATACCCTATAGTACTGTGAGAATATATTAGTTACCAGCTTTTATTGTGAGTTTGATTTCATTTGATTTGATTGTTTTCAAACTAAGATTTCCTTAAGCTTGGATCCCGTAGTCTAGGTCCAACTTTAGGGATAACATGAGGTATTCCCCAAGACCACAAACTATCATAGACAAAACCTCCTACAAATTGATGAAAACAATATAGGAGGAGGAAACCTAGTCGTTAGTTCATGCAATAAGAAGATATGTCAATTTGTATATAATCTGAACTTGATATGTTAGTCTACTTGGAATCATAATTCTAACAAATCTTGTATATATTCTCTAGTTTGTATTACTTCGAGACTCCATCCTCAGAACTTTATTGGAGGTCCCTACCTTTAGAAACACATGAGAAGTAACTTGGTACAATAAATTTCTCATTAGTAAAATGCACTAAAATTTCCTTTGGTTGGATAAGGCTTATGTTATGCCCACTATTTCCACTTTCTCACATGGCTATCCATGTATGTACAAGATGCTATGGAGGCATTCTAAAGATGGTTTCTCCCGAACCAACAACAGAGCCATTGGTATCCCAAAATAAAGTGAGCAAGCTATACAAATTCATTTATCTAGCCAGAAAGAATAACAATTCATTTATCTGGCCAGAAATAATAACAAAAAATGGCTTTATGAAGAAGAAAAACTGGCAGAAGGAAGCATAGGCACATGCTAGGAAGCGGGCTAGGATGGTTTGGATTTTTCACCTATCCTACGAATTGGAAAAAGAAGTCTAACTACAGCGAGAGGATCTAGCAGTACAATGATGACAATAGTAATGCGATGGAAGTGATGAACCAATATATTAATGTAGTAATTATGTGGTTTTGTAAGTTTTTTATTATTGCCTCAATTTGGAAACTTTGATCTTTTTTCCTAAATTTTGGTTATGCTTGTATTTTTCATTTTTTTTTAATAAATGCATGCCTATGAATGTTTTCAAAACTAACAATAAGATTATGGTCATGATTTCTAATATATAAAAATATTGTTGACTCTAATATAAAGATATTAAATTATCTTTACTCTCGAGAATTCCATCATCAACATCATAAAAAACTTTTAAAATATTATATACAATTTGGCACATGTAGTAATGGGTTCTAATGAGTTCTAATATTAAGATTAAATGATCCTACATCCCAAGAACGTCACCACGAGTCTAACAATAAGAAACCAAAGTCCTTGGCCAATATCATTTGAAACAAATAATATTATATCTATTATTTAATAGAAAAAATTAAAACTATTAAATGATTAGTTAATTAAAAATAAATAAAAGTCAAAGCACAACTAATAGAAACTCAACCCCAAACTCAACACAATAGTTTTTGTAGAAGAAATAGTTCATGGCCTTCGACAGGGACTAATAAATACACAATAAAACATGAGCGATATAAAAATATTTAAATTTTATATGATAAAGATATTAAATAAATACACAATAAAATATAGGAGACATAAATATATTTAAATTCTATATGATAAATATACAATAAAACATCATAAAACATCGAAGATATAAAGATATTCAAATTTTACATGCTAATTGATGTGCTTAAATATTAAGAGAATAAAGTTTAGAAAATATTTTTTTAAATGTGAATGTATCATTTGGAAAAGAGGTTAAATTGCAATTCAAGAGGATAGTATCTGACTTTAAGTTGTTAAGTTCTCTAATCAAATAGAACAAAGGATCACTTAAAGAATAACAAGCACAACAACACACAAGAGAACACAAAGATTTATCCTGGGAAACCATCGTCGGGAAAAACTCAACAAAACTTCCTATGTATAGAATTCACCCAAGTATAGTGTAAGAACCAAAGAACAAGACTATACTGCTTCCTCTCCTCCAGATGGACTGTTTCTTCTCACTCTAGTGCAACTGCTTGAGCTCTTTGTGTGTCCAATTGAGTGAGGAACCTCCCCTATTTATACTGATCAGTGGAGAATCCTAATAACCCAACAAGGCTGACTTCTCCTTGTTGTTAACAACTTGTCTTGGGAGACTAAAAAACACATTTTAATAATACTTTTGTGGGCACTACTAACCCGAATTACAACGGATGTTTTACCTCAAGAATTTGCATGACCAATTACATCAATGACATCCCTAATCGGAAGAACAACATCTTCGAAAGGGGTAATAACAATAATAGTACAAAATAGAATATCTTTTGCAGTTACATTTCTTTAACACTCCCTCTTAACAAGGAGGGTAATTTTTAACACAACAATACATCTATACAATTGATTGGTAAGTATATACATCATAGGAAGTTTTCATGACTATATCATCATTATCATTATCCGTGAGATATTACCATCATGAAAAATCACATCTTGATAATCACATCATGTCACATCATCACGAGCATCACATCATGAGCATCATCATTAGCATCACATCTCATTGCATCATCACGAGCATCACATCTCATCGTATCATTACGAGCATCACATCTCATTGCATCATCATGAGCATCACATCTCATCGCATCATATCACATCACCTGCAATAAACACAACATTCACAACTTAATGTGAAATCACCCACAATATCAAAAGATGTTGGATTGTCCGCAAATGAATGCAGGACCACAATGTCCGCAAATGAATGAAGGACCACAACGCCTGCAAATGAATGCTAGAAAACAATGTCTGCAAATGGATGCTAGGACACGACGTCCTTAAATGAATATAGGACCACAACGTCTGCAAATGAATGACAAACCGCAACGTCCGTAAATCAATTCCAGACCACAACGCCTGCATATGAATGCTAGACCACAACATCTGCAAATAAATTCCATACCATAATGTCTACGAATGAATTCCATACCACAATGTCCACAGATGAATGTCAGGCCACAACGTCTACAAATGAATGCCATACTGCAACGTTCATAAATGAATTCTGGACCACAACATTTTCAAATGAATGCCAAACCACAATGTCTGCAAATGAATGTCAAACTCCAACGTCTGCAAATGAATGCCAGAACACAATGTCTGCAAGTGAATGCCAAACCATAAAATATTTTATAGGCACTTAATATTCCATCTCATCATCAATAAAAATTCTTATCATCACTCCGTCTTTCCAGGGAGGTCCTTTCGGACTACACCAAGCTTAATATCTCTAAAATATTCAAACTTCACATGAGACAAAGGCTTAGTTAACACATCTGCAACTTGTTCCTTTGTAGGAACATATTGTAGCTTGATGGCTCTTCTCTGCACCAAATCCCGGATGTAATTATACTTTATCTCTATGTGCTTTAACTTATCATGGAACACCGGGTTCTCTGTTAACTTGATGCAACTCCGGTTGTCACAATAAAAATGAGTTGCATCCATTTCAATATCAAAAAATCATGTCAACAATTTGTGAAGCCATACTGCTTCACTATAGGTTCAACATTCTACAATGTCTTCATCCTCCTCTGTACTGAGTGCAACATTGGTATGAGTTCTACTAATCCATGAGATCACACTTGATCCCAAACTAAAACAACATCATGAAGTGCTATTTCTGTCTTTAGCACTTCCAAACCAATTTGAATCAATGTAGCAACATAATCTAAAATCACTATCAGCTATATATGTGAGGCCATAATCCAATGCATCATTTAGGTACCTCATCACATGTTTTGTTGCAACTAAGTGAACATGCGTGGGTTCTACCATATACTGACTTAATGTGTTCACAACAAAACATATATTTGGTCTTGTATTTGTTAAGTACATCAGTGAGTCGATAATCTGTCTATATAGTGTGACATCTATCTTTTCTGAAGAGTCATCATTTAGGAGCTTCAGGTTTGTCACCATCACAATGTTCATTTCCTTACAATCCAACATCCTAAATCTCTTTAGGATCTTGACTGAATATTTTCCTTGGTTTAGAACAATTTCATCTAGAAACTGCCATACTTCAAATCCTAGAAAATAATGCATCATGCCAAGATCTTTCATTTTGAATTCTGTCGCAAGATTCTTATTACATTCATTGATGAGTTTATCCTTTCCTGTAGTAATATCATGATTCCTTCATCTTCAACCTTATAGTAAAGGTTGGTATATGCTTTACTTTTGGTAAATCATAGGCTCATCAAAGAGTAATCAATTCTTATGTACCATGCTCTCAGTGCTTCCTTTAATCCATATAATACCTTCTTTAGTTGACACCCATGTGTTTTCTTACCATGTGTTTCAAAACCTGTAGGTTGTTCAATATTCACTTCTTCTTCTATGACACCATTTAGAAAGGATGTCTTTACATCCATTTGATGTAATTTCCATTTCATCGTGGAGGCCAAAGAAAGAATGGTTTTGATTGAGGTGTATCTGGATACTGGTGCAAAAGTTTCTTGATAATCAATCCCTTCTTTCTGAGAGAATCCTCGTGTGGAAAATCTTTCTTTGAACTTTTCAACACTACCATTGGCTGAATGCTTTGTCTTGAAAATTCATTTGGAAGGCACCACTGACTTATCCTTTGGTATTGGCATCACTTCCCAAACATCATTCTTTAAGATAGATTGGTATTCTTCAATCATGGAATCCATCCATTCCTTCTTCTTTGAGGCTTCTTCAAAACATGCAGGTTCTTCATCAACAAGATTACACATTAATTCTACGTAGTTAGAATGGAATTTTAATGTCTTGCTTCCTTATGGTGCACTATATATTTCTACTTCTTGAATTATATCATAAGCCCAAGCTGTCCTTTTCCTTGTTGAGATTGTTTCAAGAGGTGTCTCTATAGTTTCTTGTGGTTATACCATGTCCCGAACTTCTGGTATATGAGTATTCTTCATCTCTAACTGGTAGTTATTGATCTCTAATACTCTGGGGGTTTCTTGTTCTTGTTCATCCACATGGGTCTTTCTGGATTTGTTGAAGGTTGCATCTTCATCAAATGTGACGTCTCTGCTGACCTCAATTTTACAAAAACTTGGAATATAGATTCTGTATGCTTTCGACTTATCACTATATCCAACATATATCCCCTTTTTTCTAAGGGGCCCAACTTCGATCTTTTCTCTTTGGGAACATGTAGGTACACAAGAAAACCAAATATCTTCAAGTGACTAACTTCGGGATTTTCACCAGTAAACATTTCTTTTGGTGTTTTGTTTCCAAGCGCACTATGGGATAATTTGTTCTGAACATATACTACAGTATTTGTTGCTTCATCCCATAAATACATGGGTAGATATTGATCATGAATCATGGCTTTGACTACTTCCATGATAGATCTATTATTCCTTTCTTCTACTCCATTTTGTTGAGTATTATAGGGTGTATTAAGCTCCCTCTTAATCCCAACTTCTTTGCAAAAGTCCTTGAATTTAGTTGAAGTGAACTCTCCTTCGTTATCTGATCTTAATATCTTAGTCTTCTTTTCAGAGAGATTCTCTACAAGATATTTGAAATCTTTGAACTTTTCAAATACTTCATCTTTCTTTTTCAAGAAATATATCCATGTATTACGTGAGTAGTAATCAATAAAAGAAACATAATAGACATACCCGCTTAAGGAAATTTTTGACATTGGTCCACACACATCTGAGTGGACAATATATAGGATTCCTTTTGCTTTACTATTATTGCTTGGAAATGGATTCTTGGTTTTCTTCCCTTGAGCACACCCTTTGAATACTCCTTCATTGTTGATCTGGATTTCTGGTAGACCTGTTACTACCTTGATCACAATTGGTAATGCCTTGTAGTTTACATCAACAAGTATTCTATGCCATAGTTCACATGGACTGATGGTGCAAGCTGTCAAAGCTGAGTCTATATGCCCTTTTAGTTTTTAGATCCCTCCTTCTTCAATACCTATTACAACTGCATCATCTATAGTTCTTCCTTTTGACCACATAAGAACCTCATCATCTACAAAGGAAAATATGAATCCTTTCTTGTCTAGAGCTGATATGCCAAAAGATGTTAAAGTAATGTAACTTTGGAAGATATTCTAGTTGTAATGTATTCCTCCTATTGGAGATGAGTTTGGTCTTGTTAGATTCATTGAAGGATGCAATGTAAAACTCCTATTGTAAGTCGGTTCATTAGTACCCAAGTGTCAATATAATAAATGCTATTTGTAATGTCCAGTTGGACAAGTCAGCCCTGACAGCTAGTGAAGTTGACCCCACCAAGTTAGAGGTCAAGTCAACATAAGTTGGATTCTGGAAAATCCATGAAGATGAAGGATGTTCTATATGTCCCTGGACTAATAAAAAACCGCTTGCCTATTTCAGCCTTGGACAAGAGAGGGTTCATAGTTGCCTTCATAGATGGAAAAATACTCATGTGGTCAAAAGGAAAGACCTTAGGTGATGCAGTAGAAATTGGAATTGAAGAAGGAGGACTGTACAAATTGAAAGGACATGAAGACTCAGCCTTAGAAACTAGTACAATAAATCCATGTGAGTTTTGGCACAAAAGGCTTGCTCATGTTCATTACAGAGCTCTTCCAGTTGTAAGTAAGGTTGTGACTGGTCTACCAGAAATTCAGATCAAACATGAAGGTATATGCAAAGGATGTACACAATGGAAGAATACTAAGAATCCCTATTTGAAGAGTGATAGCAAAGCAAAAGGGATCATAGATATTATCCATTCAGACATACGCAAGCCAATACAAACAACTTCATTAAGTGGGTATGTTTACTATGCCTCTTTTATTGATGACTACTCCCACAAGACTTGGACATATTTTTCTGAGAAAGAAGGATGAAGTGTTTGAAAGGTTTAAAGAATTCAAAGCTCTAATAGAAAACCTTTCTGATAAGAAAATAAATACTTTAGGATCAGATAATGGAGGAGAGTTCACATCAAATGACTTCAATGATTTCTGCAAAGAAGCTGGGATTAAGAGGGAGCTCACCATTCCCTATAATCCTCAACAAAATGGTATGTTAGAGAGAAAGAATAGATCTATCATGGAAGCAGTAAAATCCATGATACATGACCAAGATCTACCAATGCACCTATGGGCAGAATCAACCAGAACAACAGTATATGTTCAAAACATAATCTCGCACAGTGCCCTTGGGAATAAAACTTCAGAAGAAATGTTCTTTGGAGAGAAGCCTGAGGTAAGTCATCTAAAGATATTTGGTTTTCCTGTGTATATTCACATTCCCAAGGAGAAAATATCAAATCTATATTCTTCAGGAAGGAAGGGATTGTTTGTCGTATATAGTGAGCAGTCAAAATCTTATCAGATCTACATGCTAGGATATTGTCATATTGAGCTTAGCAGAGATGTAACATTTAACGAATACTTGGCTTTTATAAAGTCAAAGAAAGATAGAGAAGATGAAGAACATGAAACTATCGAAGTTACAAAAAATACTAATCTAGTTAGGAATGAAGAAGAAACTCAAATACTTGAGGATCATGACATGACTGAACCTCAGTTTCTCATAGAAGTTCCCAATGAAATAATATCTTAAAAGAGAAATCCTGTCTGGGCTCATGATATGATTGAAGAAGAAAGAAGACTTGGTATCCTAGAAGGAACCACCAGAGAAAGAAAGAAGCCACAGTCATATCCCAATTATATGGCCCTGATGAGTGATCTAGTTGATAAAGAACCAACTTGTTTTGAAGAAGCAACAAATCAGAAGGAATGGGTTGATGCAATGGTTGAGGAATACCAATCCATAATAAATAATGATGTGTGGGAAATTGTACCAAGACCAAAAGACAAATTAGTGGTATCCTCAAAATGGATCTTCAAAATGAAGCATTCTGCAGATGGTAGTATAGAAAAGTACAAGGCAATATTTGTAGCAAGAGGGTTCTCCCAAAAGGAAGGAATTGACTATGAAGAGATCTTTGCTCCAGTAGCTAGGTACACTTCAATTAGAATTATCCTTGCCTTGGTAGGAAAGAATAAATGGATGTGAAGACAACTTTTCTAAATGGATTGATAGAAGAAGAAGTCTATATCGAACAACCGCAAGGTTTCAAGATTGATGATCGAGAAGATTATGTATGCAGACTCAAGAAAGCATTGTATGGGCTAAAACAAGCACCCAGAGCATGGTACAAAAGAATAGATTGATTCCTGATGAATTTAGGCTTTACCAAGAGTAAGGCAGATTCTAACCTTTACTATAAGGTTGAGAATGATGGGATTATGATACTACTTTTATATGTGGATGATTTATTCTTAACAGGAGAAGACAAACTCATCAATGAATGCAAGAAGAAGCTGACTGCAGAATTTGAGATGAAGGACCTTGGAATGATGCACTACTTTCTAGGTCTTGAAGTTTGGAAATCCTCAGATGAGATCTTCCTAGACCAAGGAAAATATACGATAGAAATCTTGAAGAGGTTTAGAATGATAGATTGTAAGGCCATGACTACTCCAATGACAACAAACTTGGAGTTACTAAATGATGATACATCGGAAGCTATAGATGCCACTCTGTATAGACAGATTATTGGTTCACTAATGTACTTAACCAATACAAGACCTGATATGTTTTGTTGTAAACACACTAAGTCAGTACATGGTGAATCCCAAGCACATTCACCCGATAGGAGCAAAACATGTGATGAGGTATCTAAAGGGAACTTTAGATTATGGGATCAGATATACCTCAGACAATGAGATTAGTTTACATGTGTTCACAGACTCAGATTGGGCAGAAAATACTAAAGACAGAAAGAGCACCTCATGTGGTTGTTTTAGTTTGGGATTAGGGATGATCTCTTGGTTCAGTAGAAAGCAAACCAGTATTGCACTTAGCACAGGAGAAGAAGAATACATTGCTGCTTGTTCATCTTGTAGTGAAGCAGTATGACTTTGAAAGATGTTGGCAAGTTTACTTGATGAAGAGATAGATGTTACTGATATCCATTGTGATAATAAGAGTTGTATCAAGATGACATAAAATCCAGTGTTTCATGATAAGTCAAAACAAATTGAAGTAAGATATCACTTAATTAGAGACATGGTTCAAAAAGGAGCTATAAAGCTCAAGTATGTTCCTATGGAGGAACAAGTGGAAGATGTATTGAACAAGCCTCTAGATCATGTAAAGTTTGAATATTTTCAAGACAAGCTTGGTGTAGTCTGGAAGGACCTCTCTCGAAAGAGGGAGTGACAGTAGATGGAAGAAGGATGCAGTGGTGAGTAGCTCAGTCTAGAGTAGGGTAAGTATGACTAGGACAGTTTGGCCCGAAAGGGTTAGTTAGATGAGGCCTATTGATCCTAGGGGGATTAGTATGTATGACTAGATCAGTTTAACCCAAGTGGGTTTGTAAGTCAGGACAAGGCTTGTTGGTCTCTAGGAATATCCATCTATCTAACTAGGATTGTTGGCTCGAAAGAGTTAGTAAGTTAGACAAAATGCCTAGGTGGATCTACTAGAGAACTCACCATGATGCTGCTCTGAGTTAGAGGGAAGGATGGTTGTTTCAGTATTGATATACTGTTGACTGATGAGATGAGGAGATGTTCACTCAGCATATTTATACTGATTGCTATTGATTATTGAGATGTGTAGTTCAGTATTATTATACTGATGACTGTTTAGCTCAGTATCGTTATACTGGTGGTTGATGAGATGATTGGTTCAACATTGATATGATGAAATGTGTAATTCAGTATTGTTATATTGATGACTGCTGAGATGATTGGTTTAGCATTGATATGGTGATTGTTGAGATGATTGATTCAGATGACTAATTGAGATGTATGCTTCAGTACTTCTATACTAATTTTAGTTTCAGTATTGTTTATGTTGATACTTATTCAGATGCTTGACAGATGATTGATTGATGCTGAGATGTTGTTACTGATGATCTAGTAATTTTGATCTTTAACACTAATATGCTAATGATGTTGTTGATTGTTTTAGTATTCACATACTATTGATGCAGATAATGATGTTTCATTATTCACATACTGAAGTTACAGATGGTGATCGTTCAGTATATACGTACTAAAACTGTAGATGATGACAGTTCAGATAATGATGATACCAAAGATAGCGCAAAAGATGAAGCAAAGGATGATGATCCAGAAGATGATTCAACATTCACATGCTGATGTTGTAAGAGATGTTCCAGAAGATGACAAGAAGAATATTGAAGAAAAGATGTTTGTAGAAGAAGGTCCAGTTGAGATCGATGATGAAGATGTATGATGTTGTACCAAAACTTCCTATGACATATAGAGTCTCATCAATCAGTTGTATAGTTGTAATAGTAGCAGTTGCTGCTAATAGTTGAATACCTTCCTAGTTAAGAGGGAGTGTTAAAGTAATGCAACTTCGGAATATATTCTAGTTATATTGTATTCCTCCTATTGGAGATGAGTTTGGTCTTGTTAGAGTCATTGAAGGATGCAATGTAAAACTCCTATTGTAAGTCAGGTCATTAGTACCCAAGTGTTAATATAATAAATGCTATTTGTAATGTCCAGTTGGACAAGTCTTCCCTGACAGCTAGTGAAGTCGGCCCCACCAAGTTAGAGGTCAAGTCAACAGAAGAATATAAATAGGGAGGTGCTCCCTTTCATTTGTACTCACTCACTCAAGCTGGTTTTAGCAAGAGAGAGAAGTAGTAGCGCACCAAGTAGAAGGAAGCAGTTATCACCTAAATCTTACACTGCACTGGTTGAGTTCTATACTGAGGAAGTTTTCTGGGGTTTTATCCCTTGTGGTTTCCCTGAGGAAAATCTCTGTGTTCTTATGTTGTTATGTTTTTGTGCATGTTTTTCTTTCATTTATGTTCTAGTGGATTTTTTTTAAAGATATGATCTAAGCAAAATTGATAAAACATTAACAAAAGAATATTCTTCTTTAGACCTGCAACATATAATACTTCTTTCATTTTCATGGACTTACCTGATTTCAACTTGTAGGAAGCTTCTCCCATTCCTTTGATAGGATATTGATAGTCATCTCTAAGCTCAACTTTGTGTGGATAATATTTCTAATTGAGGCATGAGAGAGAATCTATGTGGCTTGTCATATGTTTGGAAGCACCACTGTCTATGATCCAAGTATCACTTCCATTAGAGATAGATCCTGTGAGGGATGATACTAAGACATATTCTTCATTAGAGTTTTCATTCTCTCTGAACCTTTCTTCATATAAATCATTTTCTTTAGTTGCATGGGCATCGAATTTTCTATTCTTCTTCTTCAACTTGTTCTTGTTAAGTGGACAATGTATGGATATATGTCCTAACTTATGACATGTATAGCATCCATAGGATGAGTAATCCTTATTAAAATTCTTATCTCTTTTGAGTTATAGTGATCTACTTGTGGGAGATCCTCGATCTTTCCTTTTATTCCTTCCTTTATTTGTATGAACAACTAGAGCTTGATATTCATATTCATTTAAATTCTCTTATCTATTTTATAACCTTCGTTCTTCTTGTACACATTCATCCCATAGCTTGCTGAATTTGGTTAGCTTTCTTCTAGCACATATTATTCTGATAAAGGAATCCTGTTCTCTTGGAAGACACTTACTAAGTGGTCATTAGTGACCATCACAACTTCAGCTTCTTCCACCATGTCACCAATGGGTTTTATTTGTTCTTTAATCTAAGTATGAATGCATCGTTTCTGCCTTTTGCATATTTACACTCTTGAGTTGGTTTCTCAAGGTCATTCTCTTGTTGATGTTTTTCCCTTCAAACATATTGGTTAGTGCATCAAACACTTCATTTGAAGTATTCTTTGACGACACTTGGGATATCAAGTGATCCTTAATAGAGTTAGCTATGATCCTCTTGAATTTGATCATATCCTTCTGTTTTTTGGATTTCTCCTCTTCTCCCTCTTGTTCCTTGACCTCTTCTTTGATGTATCCATCTAGTTCATGCTCTTCAAGGATGAGCATAATTCTATACTTCCATGCTTTAAAATTCTATGCTCCCTCAATATTTTCATCTAGATTGGTACTATTTTTCATATTTAAAGAATGAGAACCTCAAATGGAAAGATAAGAGATAGTACTTACTTGTTTGAATACTTTTCCTGGAACCAACTTCAAGATGACCTAGGGTTTGACTAGGAAACCCTAATTTTTTAGCTAAGATCACTTGTGGATCCGAGAGGAGGAAAATATGTGCCTCCCTAAGGTGAGATAGAATGTATCTTTCTTTTCCATAATTTGAGGATGGAACCTTGAAAATTTTAATTCCCTAGTCTCTCCTGAAAACAATGATAGGTTAAAAAGTGAAAATACTCATAATGAAAAACTACTTCGATAGAAATATGCACCCTCGTAAGGTGAGTTGAATGGTCCTTATTTTTCAACTAATCTATGGAGGGAGGTATCCGAAATAGTGAACCCTAACTTGTTTAGTTTCTGGAGTTGCTGCACAATGTCTTCTTTCAGGTTGGCTCTGATACCATGTTAATTTTTCTAATCAAATAGAACAAAGAATCATTGAAAGAATAACAAGAACAACACAAAAGAGAACACAAATATTTATCCTGGGAAACCCTCGTGGGGAAATACCCAACAAAAATTCCTCTGTAAATACTTCACCCAAGTACAGTATAAGAACCAAAGAACAAGATTAGACTGCTTCCTCTCCTCTAGATGGATCGTTTCTTGTCACTATAGCGCAACTGCTTGAGATCTATGTGTGTCAAAATGAGTGAGGCGCATCCCCTATTTATACTGATCAGTGGAGAATCCTAATAACCCAACATGGCCGGCTTCTCCATGCTTCCAGGGCCGGATTGTCTTGGGAGACTCAAAAACACATTTTAATAATACTTTTGTGGGTCCGACTGACCCGACTTACAACAGAGGTTTTACCTCAAGACTTTGCATGACCAATTACATCAATGACATCCCTAATCAAAGGACCAACATCTAAGAAAAAGGTAATAACAATAATAGTACAAAAATAATATCTTCTGCAGTTACATTTCTTTTACACAAGTGTGGTGTTAAGTTTAGACACTATTTGTAAGCACATGATTCAAATGGAGATAGCCTCGACAATGACCACAAGAGATATTGACTTACCTGTGGATACTATATGGTTATATATCTAAGGCCTCTCTACCATTAATTGTCATTCTTTAGAATAGGGACTATGCAACAAGTTTGATGCCAGTGATTCCAATTGACATGGCCTTGGGATCATGCCACATTATCGTAACAAACTCTTTCTCTAGCAAGGTAGCTCCCCCAATTTTGACACCATGCATTGTGCTCAATTTTTTTATGATTCAAATCCAAAATTTCCAACTCCTTAATACCCTTAATTCTCTTAGGAATCCCACCACTATAGGACTTCATGTCAAAACCAACTAGTGGGGGCTTTTCAAGTTGCCATTTTCATGCCATATTGTTGTATCAAACTCTTTCTCCAACATGGAAGCTCCTTAAATCTTGGTACCACACAATGTTCAATTTCACTGTGATTTAAATCCAATACGACCATTTACTTAATACCCTTTATTCTCTCAGGTATCCTACTACTAAAAGGATGTGTGCTCAAAACTAGCTAGTGAGGCTCTTCAAGTTATTGATTTCATGCCACACTTCCATAAGAAACTCTTTCTCTAGTATGGAAATCCCCAAATTTTGGCATCATCCAGTGCTTGATTTCATTGTGATTCAAATCTAATATGGTTATCTCCTTAAAACCCACAATCTCTTATAAATCCCACCACTAAAGGAATTCTTGCTCAAAACCAGCTAGTGAAAGCTTGCCAAGTTACCAATTTTGGCAAACATGGTGCTACCATAATTGTTCCAAAATAAAGTGCTTAAATATTCAAGGAAAACAACTGCAACTTCTATTGTGAATAGAGGTATTCAATGCCATCTCTTTTGTTGTTGATTCCCTTCAATTGCCATATTTTTTTATCGCACAAGCAAATACTATATTCTCTTCAATTCCCAAAATATTTTGCATACCATGTGAGGAACTATAGAGAGAAAAAAAATATAACCATGTGAGCAATCACTAAGCCATCAATATTATTGCATCATTACAATAAAATATATTACAAAGCATATTAGTATTACATTTATTTAGGATTCAACATAGTTGAAACAAAGCATAGAAGTCTAACAAATTTTTTATTTCCTAGGGTGATAGTAGCTTGTTGAAGCCATTTGTACTAAATGCAATTTGAAAGTGACTCCCTTTGAATTTGCATTTTAGTGGATTCCATGAAAAAACACACAACCATTATAATATTCATACCTTAAAATCATTCAAATTATTGAAACCAAGCTTGATACCATTCAAATCTATGCAAGAATGGGTAAACTGATAGATGTGGAAAAGGTGCTCATGAGATATTCTGACCAAGTCCCCCCTCGTCATACATGATAATATGTTTTGCTTTACTAATGTGTTCCTCCCTACCTTGAGAATGGGAGGATATTTATGTAGTCTAGTCCTCTCATGAACTGCATTTACAATGTGTCAAAGTGTGCAATGCAATGGAATAAGCGTCTGAGTAAGAGGAAAGTTTGACTATGAAACACTTGGCATTTAGCTATTCCACCACATACTCAATTTCTACATACATTAATCGAATTCGATCACTATTAATAACATTCCATCATAAGGAGGAAAAGTTATTATGAAGCCATATCAAACCCATAAAAAATATATCTAGATTCACAAAACTATTATCTATAATCCATAAGTTCCTTAAGCAAATTTTGGATTTCAACAATAATACAAAAATTCTTTTTTAAGTTTACTCTCTCTACATTTACATCTATAATTATTATCTTTTCATATTTTAATGTATTACCATATAAAAATAAAGCTTGATTTCTCATCTTTAGCATCCACCTTCTATTTTATTAGCTTTACTAATCCTCAACTATTTCATTTAACATATTTTACAAATAAACTAAATTAGAGATTACCCATCCATAGTTCATCATATAATATTTTCAAATTACAAATAAACTAAATTGAAAATTATCCATCCATATTTCAAATTCATCCTAACAAATTTCAAATTTTACATTTAAAACTGCTCTATCTTATGATATTGCAATTTTATACTTTAAAAAAATTGATAATTAATTAATTAATATTTTTTAAATTACAATATCATGTCATACATCAAATTTAAATGGAAAAAATTAACCTATTGAATAAAAACAATCTTATTTCACAATCACATCCAAAAGCATCTAAACAAATTGAGGCCATTTTTATTATAAAAAGCATCTAACAAACGTCAAAAAAACAATTTTCCTGCCAAACAACTTTATGACTTCAGCATTAAATCAAGTGCAAAGTCTAACATAAAATAATATTTAGCATAAACACTTGGGCGCTATTTTCCTCCCAAACAACTTTATGACTTAAGCATTAAATGAAGTCCAAAGTCTAGCATAAAATAATATATAGCATAAAAACTTAGGCGAAATCCAAGATGGTATCTAATCCTAAACATCTAACATTATGATGCAACTTTTATTAAAAGCATCTTACAAACGTCAAGAAAACAATGTGCGCCAAACAACTTTATGACTTGAGCATTATAAAGTGCAAAGTCAACATAATCTATAGCATAAAAATCTTAGGCGAAATCCAAAATGGTATCTAGTCCGAAAATAATGGGGGTCATGTCCATGAAAAGCTCATGTGTCAAGTTCACGTTTGTCTAAAGTGGGTGTGATGTCATTACTGATGGTGGATGTGAGGTATCAAAAGTCTAAAAGAATAAGAATTTTTCTTAAAGAAGAAAAGTAAAATGGTATGAGCTATTTTTTTAATCTTTTATTCGTGTGGAGGTAGGATGGTCTATTATATATAGTTTGGGTGGTTGGGATGAATGTTGCTATTTTTCCTACCAAGGTTCAATAAGTGACATGTTTGAGTTTTTGATGGGTATATTTGATGCTTTTGTTGAGCCACTTTCACAGTGACAATATCCAATCTTCCCACATTCCTCGCAAAATATCCGGAAATTTTTTTATGGACGTAACGAACATCAATCTATGGTGTTGTGAACCACATGAAAAACAAATTGTTAGAGAACACATTTTTTAATATTTATGTAGATAAATTGAATGCATGTTTAGAATAAATAATTGTCCTAGTATTATTTTAATTAGAATAGTTATTGATTTTTCTTCTTTATGTTGATGTTATGGTTTTTATAATGAAGTCTTCCAGTGGTCTTGGCAAGTAATTAAGAATTCTCAAATATTTATGTTCGAGCACGGGTATAATAACAAAACAAAGGTTATCCTTACCAAATCCAAAATAACTACTTATGCTAATTTTTATGTATGACAATAACAACTTAGAGGAAGTTACTTCATACAAATATCTTAGTGTTAGCCTCCATCACAAGCTTAAATGGAACTATATGTAATATCAATGATCTGATAATCAGATCGAAATACTAACTCTGCTATGATTATTAATTGATGTGTGTAATAAAAGTTGTGCAGTAAATTTAACCACTTAAGATGCAAGGGGAAATTTGTGGTTTACTAACAAAGTTGTGGAATATGGAAGAGGGTTAAGGAAAATACCAAGGACAATTTAGGACAGTGAAAGTACCTTCTCTAGCACATGTAAATCATGGACCATTTAGGTTTCAAAATCAACTCCGTTGAGACCTACTTCCATGCTTCTGAGTCACCCAACCATGCAACTAAGATGAACTTTCACATCCATTCAACCAGGGGTTTGTGCAATGTACAGAGGTGTTATCCAATAGGTAATAAGCTTCGCATGAGGTTTCAGAAAGACAAGAAAAAATATGGAGTGGTTTTGGGCTGTTTGGAACAATTTGGGAAAAACTAGCAGTTTTGGCTTGGGGATACCCTCCGAAAAGATGGGTGTCCAAATGTGGTACAAACTCAACGAAATCATTGTCTAAGGGCTGGGATAGCTAGTGGGGTATGTTAACTTCATACAAAAACTTTCGGAATGGAATTTAGATGCCTAAAACTTCCACAATGAAGAAAACTATAAAACTAGTAGAATTTTCCTAGTCAACTAGCAGGGGGTGCAAAAATGGATGAATTTTCGACCATATTGTATTCATACCTGCTAATGAAATATTTTAGAGAAATATATCATTATTTAACACATCAGACCATCTAAGACTTATTCCGTGGACAATAGTTGATTCTCATTACATTAAATTGTCAAAAACCCTAGATGAGCACAAAAATTTATTCTTATGAGAATTTTAACATGGAAGCTTCGTGGGACAAAAGATTATTGTCATATATATATCAAAAGGAGTAAATATAAGCTACAAAAGTAGATATGAACTTGATGGGATCCTCCTTAGCTCAAAGTGACCTGCAATAAGATAGAAGGGGAGAGAGAGAAGAAGGGGAATGGGAACCTTGGGGCGCATCTCCCAAGATACCAAGACACAAAAATTAGTAAGGAAGCATTAGCTTCATCAACACCAAAATAATCATCAACCAAACTTTGAAATGGAGCTCGAATTATCATTAAATAGACCACCGATGACTTGTTGGGAAAGTAAATCACCTGCTGAGCAAGTTACAACTTGTTAAACCCTAAGCCTAGCCACATGGTGCACCCTCTTTGAGAAAATAACATGTATGAGACAAGAGAGATGTTTCCCTATCATCAACCTTCATTCAATTTATAAATTGCACCCTCCTTAGGACTAGAGTTTCCTGCTTTTGCCTATGACAGCTTTTTTGCATTGCCCGCTTTTGTAACTAGACCTCAAATGGAAATCGTGCCCTCCTCTGGCCCAAAGTTTCCTTCTTTTAATTATGATAGCTTTTCTGGCCTTCTTCTTTTGTGACTGAACCTCTAAATGGAAATTGCACCCTCCTTTGGCCCAGAGTTGCCTCTTTTGTGTCTGACTGTTTTTTCTTGGCTTTTAGTACTTTTCCTTTATTTTATTTTTATTTTTTATTTTATTTTATTTTTTTATTTATTTTCTGTCTGCTTGCTTTTGTCAGTCCTTTGACATTTTCTAATTTTCCTCCTTGGAAATTTGACTTGCCCAAGTGCGCCCTCCTGGCATGGCAACTTATTTTCAACATATTTAATTGGACAATAATTAACAATGATAATAAATAAAACCAAGTACATGCCTCCAAAATAACAATTTAATACAAATCCCTAGGTTAATTATTTAATGCATCTTTTGGCCCCTTAGGTGTTAGGCATGGTCAACACTTTTGATGTCTCTTCAAGGGAGGGACATGACAATCCTCCGCTCCCAATTTCACTTGTCCTCAAGTAGAAGCACTCCAGAGTGCTGCAAAATATTTCCATCATGTTTCTGTTGCACCACTCTGATCATAGTCATTTCTTTAATGACCACTTCTTTTAACAAAATTGTCAACCCAATTAAGGTAACTGAGTAGAATTCATGGATCCCACTGCTTCCTCTGCAAGGATCCAAATGTTATTTCCCCTTTTGGAAATATGTCATTCCCAAGAATGCCAGGATCCCATGGTATATCTATCTCCTTCCAAACACCAGTAACAACAACACAATTTTATCATCATGGAAAATGAAATCCATGATGTGGAGATCATACCACTGCATTGAAAATTGATAACTCCCAATTCAAAATTGGGAATCTTTAAGACTTCCCCACCCAACATAAATTTCTTTATGTTCTTGGTGCACATCAACACTAAAACTCACAATTTTGTTGCTTCTATGACATAGATGTGAGTCCCATGTCCAACCCCAATGATTCTAGGCATCATCAAAAAAACAAAGATGCCCAAACTGCTCACAATAAGATGATGCATCACAATTATCTCCAAGAATGCAAGCAAGAAATGCAAGTGTGTTCCCTCTCATGCAACAAGGGAGTGTACTGACATTCCAACCAAAAGGTCCATGTGAACACATGCAATTGATCAACTCTCTACCGCTGGTCAAAGGGTGAAAGAATCCATCCAAATGTGTTGTTTTCCTCCACAAAGTCCACCTTGTGCAAGATATATTTGTCAATAACTTCTCTTGGCAGTTTTCTTGCTTAGCTTCCTTCTAGTGATCATGAGCATAAAGTTTTTTGCAAGAAGACTCCATGTGTGACATGTACTCTTCCACCCAATCCATATGTGGATGAATGGAATCAAGTGGCAGAAATATGTTCCTATGTTTCTTCTGGGAAGGTAACGGTGCATACATCAAGTCATCATGAGCACCTATGGGAGCATCCTGCTCCTTATGTGGCACCAACAAGGAAATTTCCTTCCCCCAATTTCCATCCCCAGCTGATATGGATGAAATAGAATTGTGGGTAGAACTGTGAATCAACTCTTTGCTATACTTATCCAACCAACTTATGCCTGCATATTATTTATCACTGGCTGATCCAACTAAGTTGAGCTCATTTGACTCTTCCATGGGGAAGAGACTCTCTCCAGAAAAAACTCAAGTTTTCTATGGAAAATATCAAGTGCTTGGTTCTCATCAAGCTTGTTTACACAATCCTTAAGCACATGCAAAACCATATGCATCTCATGATCCACCATCTCATGTGATTCCTCCATATGGTCAAGAGTGAAATCAACCTTGTGAGGATGGTTGAATGGTGTGTAGGAGGGTAGGAAATATTTTTGTAACTTCTCATGAAGTTTCTCTATCTCCATCTTGGACTCTTGGAGTGCACATTGAGTGCTCTTCAAGAAATCTTGGGTGGTTAACAATTCTTGTGTGAGCTTGCAAATATCTTCTTCATCCTTCAATGATGCTCCATACAACAACTCAACAAGCTCAAGCAAACTGTCTCTATCAGAAAGCAATTGCAGAAAATTACCTTTGGTGCTTGTCATGGCCTTCTGAAACTTCTCCATGTCTTCCATGGAAGATTTCTCCTCCAACTTCCAACAAAGATTTTTCATCAAGGCATGGTTTCCATGGAGAGTGTGTAGGGCCTCTTTGATTTTGCACTCACTCATCTTCAGTGACCCTACAATAAAATGAGGTTCTTGTAGACGAACCTCTTCTTCTTCCCTCTCTCTTGGATCAACTTCATGAAACTCCAATGGTGGTGTGGAAGTTGATATTGGGAACTTTTCTTCAAATGAAATCTCTATGTCACCAACATAGAGAGGTGGAAATTCCTCAATATATATCTCACTAAAACTTGAGAACCCATTAGTAGGTACTCTTTCAACCATGTACAAAGTGTTTCTTATCTCTCTGGATTGTTCTTCTACAACATTGGTGGTAGGTTCAAGTGAATGAACACCCTACTCTTTTCTTGCATGATCCTCACCAATAAGGAATTCAATTATGTCTTCCATTACTGCAACATATTTCTCTTTATGCTCATGGGACACTTCTCCTTCTCCTTCACTACAAATACCTTGTAGTAACTTGTGCCCCCTTCATGGATCTTTATTTCTTCTTTCCCACTTGCAAGACTAGATGGTTCATAGCTCTCCTTAAAAATGATAGTGGGATTTGTATTCTCACTGATGTCAAGCCTCTCCTCTGATGTGGCTGCAACTTCATCATGTTGCAAGAGAGTACAAAAATATGAACTATGTGCGTCCCTTTGCATCATATTTTTCTTCTTCAAATTTTCTAGTTCACACCCAGTCGGTAGGGGCTTGTATTCCACTTCATTAGGAGGTTCAAATGACGATTTCAGATATAATCTATGTTATTATTTTGGATTTGATCCAAAATATTCCTTATCACCACTGACAACATCACCCCTCTTTGCACTGATTTTGTGATCATCAACAAAGAAACTAGGAGTGAATTCATCTCCCTCACAATTATCCTTCATTTTGCAGCCCTCATATGCAAGTGAATCCTTTTCATCCTCCCATGTATCAAGTGGCCGTAAGTAAAAATGTATGCTGCAAAAATCAGAACCCTTATCATACATGTTCTTCATATTACCCTCTTCTTGTAGAGATACTATGGTGTCCTGCTCCTCCACCAAATTCTCTGGTTCACTCCCAAGTGGTATGGACTTGTCTTCTTCTTCATTACGTGGCTCAAGAGGTGACTATAAATCTGATTTGTGAACTTATTTTGTATATGATCCAAAATATGTCTCACCACCCATACTTGAACCAACATCCTTAGCAGTGATCTGCAGATCACCCACAAGGCATTTGGAAGTGCATTCGTCTTCCCTTTCTGTTGATGTATTTGTAAATTCAGAATGTATTCACTTGTATATCTTATGTATTGTATTTCATTGTACCCTGATGTTCCTATTAGGAAAATCATTAATGTAATCAAGTCATGTAAATTCATAGAGGTTAACCCTCCTTTGTTGATTGGGGGGTAAAGTCCCCACAGTTGAGAGGCACTAAGTTTATTAGACACTCCTAGTGAAGTCAACCCTGGTAGGTAATTGTCAAGTCAGAAACTAGTATAAATAGAGAGTGAGCCTCTCTATTTGTAACATACACTCACTCAACTGTAGCACATGAGTGAGAGAAGAAGAGATCGCACAAGCGAGAGAGAGAACAACTGTTAGAGATCATCTTTTTGATTTTTGGTTTTACTTTTTCCATTGGTGCTCATTCTATCTCTGAGGAAGTTGCAAGGTTTTCTCCTTCATGGTTTCCCCGAGGAAAACTCTTTGTGTCTCTTATGTCTTGTTATTATTGCTGTGCATGTTATTCTCTCAGATAAGATCCTAAGATCATATATTGCTTAAATGATAAAAATCTAACATGGTATTAGAGCTAACCTGAGAAGAAGACATTGTGCAACTGCAGAAGCTAGGGATTCTTAATTTTTGGTTCTCTCTCGACAGATCATCAGCAAAAGGAGGCTAGGTTAACTCTCCATTGAAGGGCGCATCTTTCTATCGAAGTAGAATCTGATTATGAGTATTTTCATTTTTGACCTGCCACTATAGCGGGAAATTAGGTATTTTCACAGAAGAGGAATTTTTGAGTGAGCCCAGCATAGGATTGCTCTCCTCCTCAAAATTGAAGTTTAGAGACCAATATCGAAGTTTTTGGTTGGGTAGAACTCCGGTAAAGTCAAACCCTAATTTTCCCCTAAACCAGAAAACCAACATTGCAGAATATCAGCTTCAGATCCAGTTTCGACATCTCAAATTGGTAAGATCTAAATCTTTTGTATTTCCATTTGAGGTTCTTAGTTAAGATGTCTCATCTCACCAAGCTTTATGAAAAGCTTGAAGGAGCTGAAATTTTTTGAGCATGGAAGTATAGGATTTCACTGGTTCTTGAAGAAAGTGAATTGGACACCTACATAAGTGGAGAGGTTCTAGTCCTAGAGGGAGATTAGTCTAAGGCCTTACATAAGAATAACATGGTCAAGGCCAAGAGAATTATTGTTGATTCTATCAAGGATCACCTTATACGACAAGTGTCTTCCCTAAAGACACCTAAAGAGATGTTTGATTCCTTGACCAAGCTATTTGAAGAGAAGAACATAAATCAGAAGATGACTTTGAGGAACCAGTTGAAGAATGTGAAGATCCATAATGTAGAGACCATATAATAATACTTTAAAAGGATCTCTCAAATTAAAGAATAGCTTGAAGCAGTGGATGAAGAGGTGGAGAATGCAGAAATTGTAATGACCACCTTGAATGGTCTCCCTAGGTCATGGGACTCCTTCATTCAAGGGATTTGTGTTAGAAGGAAGATAATCACTTTCAATAGGCTGTGGGAGGAATGGTCACAAGAAGAATCTAGAATAGTAGCTCGAGAACAAAATATGGGAAATGAAGATCAAGCTCTCATAGTACACACCGAGAAAATAAAAAAGGACTATCATCATCCCAAAGGTAAGCATTCTCACCCGAAAGATAACCCTAAAAGATATAGCAGAGATATATCTAAAATCAGATGCTATACATGTGATGAGAGAGGACACTTTGCCAGAGAGTGTCCTAGAAACAAAGGTGGCTCTCACAAGAAGAAGGGAAACAAAAGAAGACATCATTCCCACACTATAGAAGATGATGAACCTCCCAGAAAGATAATCAAAGAAGAAAGTGAATACTCTTCAAGTGATGAAGAATATGTTTTGATTTCTGCCCTCATGGGAACTGTCACACATGGAAGCAATGATTGGCTCATATATAGTGGGGATTCCAAGCATATGACTGGATTCAAAGAATATTTTGTGAAACCATTCGAACATGAGTCAACCCACAAAGTAAAACTTGGGGATGACTACCAGTATCCCATAAAAGGTAGTGGTGAATCCTCCTATAAGCTAGACTTTGGAAAGTCTATGAAGATGAAGGATGTCTTGTTTGTACCACAACTAAAGAATATTCTCCTCTCCATATCTTCATTGGATGCAAAAGGCATGAGGGTTTCATTTGTAGATGGCCAAGTCCTTATGTGGCCAAAAGGAAAGACTAAAGATGATGCAGTAGTGATTGGAGAAAAAGAAGGAGGATTATACAAATTAAAGGGCTATCCAGAACAAGCTTTGGTCCATGACTCAGTAGAACCAAGTGAACTTTGGCACAGAAGGCTTGCACATGTACACTACAAGGCATTACCGCTTGCAAGCAAAGTTATTGAAGGTCTTCCAGAAATACAAGAAAAACATGAAGGTATTTGCAAAGGATGTGCGAAAGGAAAGAACACAAAGAAGACATTTCCAAGTAGCGAGATAAAGGAAAAAGGAATCTTGGAAATCATCCACTCCGATGTATGCGGTCTGATGTCATCCGGTTCATTAAGTGGGTATGTATATTATGTTTCTTTCATTGACGATTTCTCTAGGAAGACATGGACATGTTTCTTGAAAAAAAAAGATGAAGTGTTTAGTAAGTTCAAGGAATTCAAAGCCTTGATTGAAAACCAAACAGAGAATAAAAGCAATACCTTTCGATCAGACAATGGTGGAGAATTCACATCAGATGAATTCAAGGAATTATGCAGAGATTCAAGGATTAAGAGGGAGTTGAACACTCCATATAATACACAATAGAATGGGGTTGCAAAAAGGAAGAATATAATGATTATGGAAGCAGCAAGGGCAATGCTTCATGATCAAGATCTTCCCATGCATCTATGGGCAGAACCTACGAGGACAGCTGCGTATGTATAGAACTGTACTCTGCATAGAGTACTTGAGAACAAGACACCCAAAGATGTCTTCTCTGGCAAGAAACCAAAAGTCCGTCATCTCAGAATATTTGGCTGTCCAGTGTACATACACATTCCAAAAGAAAAGAGGACAAAGTTAGATCCTTCAGGAAAGAAGGGTGTATTTGTGGGATATAGTGAAACGTCGAAGGATTACATAATATACTTCCCAGGATTCAAGAATATCAACATCAACATGGATGTGGAATTTGACGAAGATTCATCTTACAACAAATCTAGAAAAATACCTAATGCAGAACTTGAAGAAACAAAAGAAACCATGATCCGAGATACAACTATGAACGAAGAAACTCCAGAAGAAGATCGAGAAATGGAAGAACCCTAGGAACTTGTAGATCCACCCCAGGAGAAGAATCCTTACAAAAGTAAACCTACATGGGTACGGGAGGCTATCCAAGGTGCATAACGATATGGGGCTCCAGAATAAATGCACATAGAAAGGAAGAGAACTAGGTCCTACTTTGGTTATGTATCCCTATTATGTATCCCTATGATCGAGGAGTACCAGTCGATCATGAAGAATGATGTCTGGGATGTTGTCCCAAGACCAGAGGGGAAGTCTGTTGTGACTTCCAAGTGTATCTACAAGATCAAACATGCTGCATATGGAAGCATAGAGAAATATAAAGCAAGATTTGTGGCACGTGGCTTCTCCCAAAAACAAGGGATAGATTATGAGGATACTTTTGCACCTGTAGCTAGATACACTTCCATCATATCAGTACTTTCTCTGACTGTAGTAATGAAATGGAAGATACACTAGATGGATGTCAAGACCGCCTTCTTGAATGGTGTAGTAGAAGAGGAAGTGTATGTGGAGCAGCCACTCAGTTTTGAGACACATGACAGGGAGACTCATGTGTGCAAATTGAAGAAGGCCCTATACGGTTTGAAACAGGTACCCAAGACATGGTATGACATAATTGACAGCTTCCTAACTATGTTAGGATTTACCAAGAGTAAAGCGGATCCCAAAATTTACTACAAGGTTGAGGAAGGGAACCCTGTGATACTCCTACTATATGACCTATTTTTAACGGGTGAGGATGGGTTGATTGCTGACATGAAGAGGAATCTTGCTGCCAAGTTCGAGATAAAAGACTTGGGTATGATGCATTACTTTCTAGGCATGGAGGTGTGGCAGAATGCGGATGGAATGTCCCTGGGACAAGGGAAGTATGTCGTAGATATCCTGAAGAGGTTCATGATGATGGATTACAATTCCATGACCACATCTATGGCTTCGAACCTGAAGCTATTGAGTGATGCTTAATCAGAATCAGTTTATGATACAATGTATCATCAGATGATTGGGTCCTTGATGTACTTGATGAATACAAGACCATATATTTTCTTTGCTGTGAACACATTGATCCAGTTCCTATAAGATCTAAGACATGTTCACTTGATTGCTGCAAAGCATATTCTAAGGTACCTAAAAGCTACAGTTGATTATGGGCTCAAGTATGAGGTGAATCAGAAGATTAACCTGGAGGGTTATGTGGATTCAGATTGGGTAGGAAATGCCATTGATAGGAAGAGCACTTCGGGGGGCTGCTTCAGTATGGGATCAAGTGTGATCTCTTGGTTTAGTAGGAAGCAGTCCTGCGTGGCACTGAGTATAGAGGAAGCAGAGTATTTCGTAGCTTGTTTGGCTAGTTTTGAGGTAGTGTGGCTGAGGAAGCTACTATATGATTTGTTTGATCTCCAATTGGATTCTACGTGTATATATTGCGACAACCAGAGTTGTGTGAAGTTGTCGGAGAACCCAGTGTTCCATGACAAGTCGAAGCATATCGAGATCAAATATTGCTATATCAGGGATATGGTGTAGAGAGGAGCAGTGAAGCTCCAGTATGTTGCGATGGATGAACATATAGCTGATGTGTTGACCAAGACATTAGCCAGAGTGAAGTTTGAGTACTTCAGGGAGAAGCTTGGTGTTCTCCAGATCGAGGTTCCTTCCAAGAGGAAGTGACGAGTCCGTGAGCCTTTCTGACATGGTGGCAGGATTGGTTCCTCCCATGGTCAGATGTAAGTGTAGAGCCTTTCCTTGGATGGTAGTAGGTGTGTCCTACCATGCCAGCAGATGTAAGTGTAGAGCCTTTCCCTGGATGGTAGTAGGTGTGTCCTACCATGCCAGTGGATGTAAGTGCTGGGGCCTTTCCCTAGATGGTAGTAGGTGTGTCCTACCATGCTAGTGGATGTAAGTGCTGGGGCCTTTCCCTGGATGGTAGTAGGTGTGTCCTACCATGCCAGTAGATGTAAATGCTGGGGCCTTTCCCTGGATGGTAGTAGGTGTGTCCTACCATGCTAGTGGATGTAAGTGCTGGGGCCTTTCCCAAGATGGTAGTAGGTGTGTCCTATCATGCTGGTGTATGTAAGTGTTGGAGCCTTTCTCGGATGCTGGTAGGTGTGTCCCACCATGCCGGTGGATATAAGTGTTGGAGCCTTTCTCAGATGGTAGCAGGTGTGTCCTACCATGCTGATGATATAAGCGCTGAAGAAGAAGACCTACATGGAGGCTAGGCTTACAACCAAACATGAAAAAGGGCTGGCTCTGTAGAACTTCCTATGCCGACTATAATTGAGAGATAACACCATTTTCTCGAGATATCGGGAGCAGTGATGATGATGATGATCCAGTTTGATGATGATCCAGTGATGATGAACCAGATTTGATGATGATCTAGTGATGATGATGATCCAGCTTTGATGATGATCCAGTGATGATGATGATCCTATGATGAAGACTTGTGTTGATGAACTATGTCAAGAGAATACCTACCTAATTAAGAGGGAGTGTTGATGTATTTGTAACTTTAGAATGTATTCACTTATATATCTTATGTATTGTATTTCATTGTACCCCAATGTTCCTATCGAGAGAATCATTAATGTAATCAAATCATGTAAATTCATAGAGGTTAACCCTCCTTTGTTTAGTGGGGGGAAAAGTCCCCACAGTTGAGGGGCACTAGGGTTATTATACTCTCCTAGTGAAGTCAGCCCTCATAAGTAATTTTCAAGTAAGAAACTAGTATAAGTAGAGAGTGAGCCTCTCTATTTGTAACATACACTCACTCAACTGTAGCGCATGAGTGAGAAAATAAGAGCTCGCATAAGTGAGAGAGAGAACAAATATAGGAGATCATCTTTCTGTCTTTGGGTTTTACTTTTTCCATTGGTGCTCATTCTATATCTGAGGAAGTTGTGGGGTTTTCTCCTTTATGGTTTCCTAGAGGAAAACTCTTTGTGTCTCTTGTATCTTTTTATTATTGTTGTGCATGTTATTCTCTCAGATAAGATCTTGAGATCATATTTCTTAAATGATAAAAATCTAACACTTTCTTCTTTCATGCAGTTACCTTGCAGTGACTTGCACTCCACCTCAGGAATCTCTTCTTCTTCTTGTCCAATTGATGAACTAAGTGGATCATGGTCCTTTTCAGTGACTGAGAATGGATTTAGGGCCTCATCCTCCTCTTCCTTACTTTTTCTAAAACCAACATATCTTTGGATCTCTTCTTGCCATAGCATAGGCTTCACCTCTTTATCTCTTTTGGCTCCAAGTGGAAAACATGTAGGCCCCACTTTCTTACACACTGGATCCACCATATGTGCAATATTTTCCATGCTTTACTAACAGTATTAATCTTTGAATAACTTATGTATCTTTAGGTAGTAGTAATCTCGAAAAGATAAGACCTCCCTTATCTCTTTTTTTAAAGCATAGTATTCCATGAAATATTGGGAGGATTCCTTAGAGTTATTTCCACCGAACATTTGACCAACAACACTTGTAGATTTATGCCATATAAATTCATCATATGTTGGAAAAAATAATTCTGAAAAATCATCGATAATGAATCTACCTGAGGTACTACATGATGGATCTTCACAGTGTTCTTCTTCATACTGCTCAAGTTCTTCATCGATCACTGGTAAGAGCCTCATAGTTGCAACTTGATTTAGTGATTTGCAATATTATTCAACAAGACACTTATTTCCACAGGATGAGACAAGGAAATAGCTCTTATACCACTGTAATATCCCTAAAATGATATTTATATCATAATACTAACTCTTCTATGATTATTAATTGATGTGTGCAGTGAATTTAAAAACTTAAGATGCAAGGGGAAATTTGTGGTTTATTGAAAAAGTTGTGGAATATGGAAGAGGGTTAAGGAAAATACCAAGGAAAATTTAGGAAAGATAAAATACCTTCCCTAGAGCATGTAAATTAGGTACCATTTAGGTTTTAGAATCCGCTCTGCTGAGACCTACTTCCACGCTTTTGGGTCACCCAACCATGCAACTAAGAAGAAATTTCACATCCATTCAATCAACGGTTCATGGAATGTAAATAGGTGTTATTACATAGGTAATAAGATTCACATGATATTTCAGAAATACATGAACATATATGGAGTGGCTTGGGGTTGTTTGGAACAATTTAGGAAAAACTAGTAGTTTTGGCCCAGGGAGACCCTGCATAAATATGGTTGTCAAAATGTGGTATGAACTCAACAAAATCACTATAAAAGGGATGGGATAGGTAGTGGGGTATTTTAAATTCCTAAAACAACTTTCAGAATGTAATTTTTATGCATAAAACTTTCACAATCAAGAAAATTGTAAAACTAGTAGAATTTTCTTAGTCAACTAATAGGGGTGTGCAAAAATGGATGAATTCTAGACTAGATTGTATTCAGACGTGCTAATGAAATATTTCAGAGACTAATATATCATTATTTAACACATCATACCATTAATACTTCTTCCATGGACAATAGTTCATTCTCATTACATGAAACTTTCAAAAACCACACTAAATGGGCAGATAAATCTCTTCTCATGAGCATTTTTACATGGAAGATCTATGGGACATAAGATTACTGTAATATACAGATTAGAAGGAGAAAATATCAGATACTGAAGTCTATTTGAACTTGATGGGATATTTTAGAGCATAATCCACCTTAGTACCATAGTATTATACCTTAGGCACATTTCATTTGCAGTCATGCAGTGATTCTATGGTGAGGCGCTCTTGGTTGATCATTCTGCATAGTTGAGGCATTCCAAGTAGATCATTCTGACAACCCAGGCACCCACATTGATTACACTCAACCAGAATGCGCTCTCCATCCCCAATTTCAGGGATCTTGTTTGACTTGAGGTGCATGTGCATGTTTTAGGTGGTTTTCATCCTTTTTTGGGCATTTATTTCCTTCCTAGAGACACTCCCAATCACCCATGTTCTCACCCATGCCTATTATACCACTATTTATCTTCCAACATGCATTTCCCATGTTCACACATGCATTCATGACTACTTGGAATGATTAGGAAACTCATTGATCTACCTAGGGGGGTTTGAGGGTCAAATCTTGAGCTGACCCTTGTATACATCCAGATGGCCTCCGAGGCCTCATAATTTTTCCCTATTTTACTATATACCTGATATAGACATATTTACATGTTGGACAGTCTTAATAATATATGTTATTGACCTCATGTGTGTGCGCATTTTTCACTCTTTCGGCTATTTTTTGTATGTTTTGTAAACAATATCGAATTCTGAGAGTTTCTTTGGCTCCTAGATCTAGATGTGAATCAATTCTCACATGGAATTAGAGCTATTTGGAGCTTCAAATAAAATCCATAGTGTTTGATTTGCTATTACAGGGATTCTCTAGATAGATTTGAGTGTTTTTCATTGTAGGTACATTGAACAATTTGTCACCATGAGTGCAAGAAGAAATAGAGCAGACCCATGCTTTGTTGACTCCATTCAACTATTTATAATGGAAGGACAAAATGGTGATTCATGTTAGATTTTTATCATTTAAGCAATATGATCTTAGGATCTTATCTGAGAGAATACCATGCACAACATTAAACACAAGAGACAAGAGACACAAAGAATTTTCCTCAGGGAAACCATAAAGGAGAAAACCCCGCAACTTTCTCAGAGATAGAATGAGCACCAATGGCAGCAGTAAAACCCGAAAACATAAAGATGATCTCCAATAGCTTGTTCTCTCTCTCTCACTCATGCACCCCAAATGAGTGAGTGTATGTGTGATAAATAGAGAGGCTCACTCTCTATTTATTTCTTTTGTTCACTTAATTTCCACTCCAACATGTCGGCCTCACTTAACAATTACTTACCAGGGCCGACATCTCTAGGAGAGTCTAATAACCCTAGTGCCCCTAAACTGTGGGGAATTTTCCCCTCCGATCAAAAAGGAGGGTCAACCTTAACACAATGATGGGGACTATTGCCTTGACTTACAATAACTCACCTAAGACCGACTTCTCTAGGATAGTCTAATAACCCTAGGGACCCACAACTGCGGGGACTTTAACCCTTGATCAATAAGGAGGGTTACCCTCTATGACTTTAAATGACTTGTTTACATTATTGAATCTCTTGATAGGAACATCGGTATATGACATGACTCAATTACATTACAGATGTGTTGCAGCTGTAACCTTTTTTCCCAAATTTTTTAAAATTTTGGACCCTCCTTTTAATTTTGTCTAGCAGGTTTGTTGATTTCTTTTGACCGTTGAGAAGTCAGATGATTGATTGACTATTTTTCCACTGTTTCAGATTTTAAATGAGCTAATCTTACCACTACCCAGCCACAAGTCTTTCGAACGCTTAACGTTTTGATTTTTCGATGATTTTTCACTGTTGGGAGTTTGTTGAAGTTTGAGTTGGGGCATTAGTTCTCTATACCGCCGATGTTTCAAAGGCCTTGTCGTTTGTCTCGGTGACACTGTAGAGTATTTTGTGTCTTAAAGTTCCGATGAGTTAGTGACTAGTTGTTTCGATCGTCAACGGTTTGTATTTGCTCGCATAACCGTAGTTGTTTGCAAGTCCACCGTTGCGGCTGTCAATCAGACTATATGCCCGACGTTTAGTTTTTTCCTCGCCGATGCTTTCATGATTAACAGTTCCAATCTGTGGCATATAAACATCACAATGATAGTGCTCGGCATCGCCGACACCGCGGTGAAGCTTAGGATTATTTCATCGACATTGCAGTGAGGTTTAGGTTTTTCTCGTCGACCCGTAGCATGTAAGTTTTCCAATCACCGATGATTTTCTGTTGTCACGAAACCCGTAGTCTTTCTGCTAAATGCCATTGCGGCTGCTTAGTGAACTAACCATCTGACATATAGTGCTTCCTCCTGCCGATGAGAGTTTTTCCACCCGATGCTTAGTAGTTTCGCTTGTCGATAGGGTTTCCCCGCCATTATATTTTACCGAGGGTTATTATATATAGTGGTGGAAAAATGTTTATTATTATCTTGGTTGAAAAATGCGTCCACTCCGTCCTTGTCGAATTGAGCTATACCACCGTGCCCAGCCGTCTGGATTTCATTTGATTGGCTTGCTATCGTGGAGGTTCTTGGGTCGTCTCACCGACTGCACAACATTTTTCCAGGTAGGCCAACCGCGGTCTCCTTTTTCTTGATTTTATTGGTCGTCTTGGGAACTAGGGTCTTCCCCTGGTTAGGATTTCCCGCAGTTGTGTAGTTAGCTGTTTAGAATGAATATTTATCCTTGCGGCGTGAGGCATATTAGTTAGTTTGATAGTTTTGGCGGTGGGGGTTTCTTGAGCCTGTGTTTTGAGCCGTTATGGATGCTCTATCCCGGTCTGAAAGATTAGGTAGTTGGTGTAGACAAGTGTTACGTTGTCTGCATCGACTATTTTGGGGTTGTTTATGGCCATTCGGGGGGAGGTTTTAGTTTTTCATAGGTGCTTACCCTATTTTTGTGGAACGACAGGGGGGGGGGGGGTTCAATATTTTGGTCAAGTTGGGGATTTCTGCATTTTCTATCACAGTATAGGGTCTCACAATCTGAGGATTAACCTCATTGATAGTGTGGTTCATGTTATTGAAGAGTTAGATTATTTTGATTGCAGTACGTATTATATGATGAGATTTCTATCAGGGTTGCAGTTTTTGTTGCAGACAGTGGACTAAGAAGATTTATTTTGCCTTGTCATTTTCTTTTATGCATTAATACTCTATATAGTTTATTTTTAAGAATGCATATGGAAGAGGTAAATATTTTGCTACAGTTTTTCTTCATTAACACTTACTAAAAGCTCAAATGGTCTAAGAACATACTGTGTTTATGATAGGGTAACTGTTGCAAAGGAGATATGTCTAAAAGACAAAAGAAGAAGGCTCTTGTTGCCAAAGGAGAACCAGAGGTTGAAATAATCACCAAGGTGGAATATATATATGAAGATACCAAAGCTACCACCAGAATAGAGCCAGATTATAAATGGGGTATAATATATAGGATGATTGCAAATCACAATGTGCCTGATGCAGGATTTGAAGAGCTGACTATTTATGCAAATATCGAGAAATCGGTTCTTATGAAGGTAGCCACAAGACCTGAGTTGTTCCCATGCTCAGAGGTGATCGGCTGGATTCTACCTAGGGTAGATGAAACTATGATGATCCTGGAAAATACTTCCAAATAGGGATACACTGCATACAGTCCTGCTTATGTCTCAATGGCATATCACCTGCCTCTTGCTCAAATTTACTTAACTGAAATCTGGTTGAAAGAGACAAATTTAGACCTAGTTGAAACAGTTAAGAGAACGATGATACCAGGGAAGAACTTTCGAACTAGGCCATCAGGAGAATATGATACAGCCACTCTCCGGACCCCTTATAGATTTATAACACTGATGCTGAATAGAATTTTTGGGAGAGCTCATGGAAAAAGATTCAAATTGATTTGGGTACCAATTATTTTCTATGTTGCCACTCAAGGAACCATATTCAATTGGGCAAACATACTGTCCAATAGCCTCTCAACCTGCATATCTTCAGCTTTGGGAGGGGTATCACAGAAGAAGTCAGAGTTCTACATGAGCTCTATCCTATTTGATTGTATACTATGTACCCAATATTTCCCATCCTTGAGGTGTAATTGGGATAGGGATAGGACCCCAATAAACACTGCATACAAATTACTGTGGGCATACAAACACCATGCTTACTATAGAGAAATATGTGAACATTTCATCATGTCGTTGTTCTCTCTAATTTTCCAGACCGAATGTAACTGCATGTCCAAAGAGGCGTTCAAGGTCATTGAGGAATATGGAGACTACTATTTAACTGAGGAAGGTATGTATATCAAAATGTATGGGGGTTCCAGAGCACCTTCTCGACTCCCTAAATATTCCATTGATTATGTGCTGCATAAGGAGGCAGTCAGGCAAGTATATCTTGCCAGGTGTGGGGAGTTTTTTTTTCGAGCATAAAAAGGCAGCATTTCTTGCCATACCTTTTTGGTTAGGGATTTATAAGTTTTCAAAGGTAAAATAGACTGTAGAATTTGTGCAGGAGATGGAGCACTTCCATTTTGGTGAGATGAACTTTCACATGAATGACTCCTGGAATAAGGTAGCAGAATATTGCAAAGAGGCAAATGTTCATTTCAAATACAACAATTTCTGGGACAAAGATGAAGAAACCTTCAGGAGTGCAAAGAATATGAATGCCTTAAAGAAGAGATTTAAACAGAAAATCACTACTGTAGGTAGGAAAGGAAAAACTATATAGAAGACTAAGACAGCTAAAGAAGAAGAAGCTAGAAAGAGAGAAGAAGATGCTAGAAGACTAGCACAAGAGGCAGAAAGCTGGCTAAAGAATGAAGAAGAAGAAAGAAAGAGAGATGCAGAGGAAGCAGCAAAGAAGGAAGAGGAGGAGAGAAGGAGAAATGAAGAAGCATAGATAAAGAAAAGACAAGATGAAAGTGAGGGTCTAAGATTGACAGGATCTAAAAAATATCAGCAAACTACTGACCCGATAGATACACAGGAGGAACATGATCATAAAGACCAAGATCATGGATAAGATAATCATGATTCCCAGGAGCCTGCTACAACTTCTGGAAGCACTCAAGGGCAAGTTGTGTTTTCTGGAATGAATTTGATAAATTTCAGGCAACAAGAAGGGGAGGAGATACTTGATTTCAACACCATTTTCTACGACAAGGAGAAGAAAAGGATTGTCAAAATAACTGAGAAAAAGGTTGAAACAGGAGGACAATAAGGTAAGATGATAACTGATAAGACTTTGGTGTATGGAACAGATGCAGATCCGAGATTGACAGCAAGAGCTGGGGTGGCGTTAACCCAAGCTATTGAAGATAATGTAGATAGGCTAATGATGGATCTCGAGCAATGAAGAAAAAATGTAGCTCAGTTGAAAGAAACACTGAAGAAAGAGAGAGATGAAGGCCATAAGTTGAAGAGGAAATTTGAGGACATGCAAAATGAGGTAAGGACTTCAAAGACTGAACTCTAGACTTTGTAGGCTAATAAGGAGGTTTTAGAAATTTCTGCAGGAAAGATGGAAAAATATGCTTAGAACAACTTAGCAAAATTACAAAGGCTGCAGCTAGAGCATTAAGTATTGAAATCTAAGAACGATAACCTCCAAGTGTCCTACGAAACTCTAGGTGCAGAGAAGACCCAGTTGCAAAACAGGGTCATTGAGTTAGAATCAGAGAAGGCTGCCATTGAATAAAAAGAGAAGCAATATCAAATACAGGTGGCAGCCTTGGAAGAATAGAATGCTTCATTGACAACATCACTAAAAGATGCCAGTGAATAGAAGACAGATGTCCAGCCTTTGAAGGAACATGTTCTAACTCAAATAAGAAGAATCCACCAACTGCAAATGTGTATTGAGGAAGAAAGATGTAAAATATTACAGATAGATAGCATATTAGAAGAAATATTGGACACCACATCTTATTTTGTGGACAGATCTCAAGATATTTTGGAGATTCTGACAGGAAGAATAGCGTGGATAGAGACAAATGAGGAAACCCCTATGGATCTACCAAACAAATATCGGCAGAGTTTAAAGCAGGATTATGAATTTTTGGAGTTTGCAATCAATACTGCAGAAGAATTCAAGAAAACGGTGAAGAAAACAAGAGGATCATGTACGGAATACTGTAGAAGAATTCAAGAAAATGGTGAAGAAAAAGAGAGGAGCATGTACGGAATACTGCAGAAGATTGCTGGTCACATACAATAGATGACAGGTTTCTACAGAAAAAAGGTTGGATATGATACTAGAGCATGAGATGTTCATAGAACATCTACATAATAGGTGTCAGGAATATGAGCAGGAGATCCAACAAGTCAAGGATCTAGATGAGCAGATTCTTAAGAATGCAGTAGTAACTATCCACTTACTAGAAGACTCACTGTAGTTGAGTGCAGAGAGAAAGAAGTAGTTAAGAATCAGGCTGCTAAGTATGAGATAAACATTCATTTTCTTGAACCCTCTGATTTTGAAGGCATAGCAGCAGAGGCCCATGCATGGAAAAAGTTCATAAATGACCAAACGGGCCCCTCTTCATAAAAGTGTTCTCTTAAATTTTGATTTTAAATGTAATATATTGTATAAATTATGAGCACTCACTACAAGACAAAATTTTGGGATCAAAAGGTTGGGGAATCCCAAAGGTTTTGCTTTCTTGTATAAATATAGGAGAGTTAGATGTAGAAGGGACTTCTTTCCCAAGGAATTTTTGAGAGATATTGTAAGAAGAACTACTTCCTTTTGCAATAAAGAATTACAAGTTTCTGCTGGAGAAAGTTTGGTGGAATGTTTCCAATGCTTTGCTATGGATCAGTTGAATGTGAACTATTTCCTTTTCAGCTTATGTCCATTAACTGTGAGATCATTCTAACTCATTGCATTTCTACTTATGTTATGAATATCTTATAGTTTATTCTGTGAAATTTCCACTGTGAGTAATGGAGGTTGTCATAAACAATAAGCTATCTTGTTGTTCATATTTCTATTAATGTTCATGTGTTCTGAAATAAATAACAACTATATGTAATTGTTCATAATACATGTGCAGAAATACATTACTCATTGTTAATTGTTAATTATGCTCCCTAGGGATAGGTTAGTTAGTAATATTTAGTTTCTTGTTGTGTGTGATTTAGATGCGATAGAGTTAAGATGAGAGGTAAGAACCTGCGCATCACATTGTGACGCTCCTCATTATCTCTATCAATATGCATTTTTAGATAGGCACTTGCACATCATACTTAAACACAAAAACTAAAAATATACACGGTGGACTGGGCTGTAACCAGTAAAACCTTTAATTTGTTACTTGACCTACGGTAGCCGGACCGTAAACCGGATGAATTCCCCATACCAAACAATAACGGGCTAGTTGGGAATGTTATTGGGGAGAATCCCTAACTATTGTGACCTACGATTTTCTAGGCCTCAACAGTTTTTTTGGTGCTAGAAGGAGGGCCTCCAGTGCATGGTTGGTTGAGGAAACCTATTTCCTCAAAATTACTCCACCGGTGACAGTTCTAAAAGCAGTTTGTTTCACAATACAATTCCTGGAGATAGAGGGTATCTTTATCCTATCAATAATGAAGTAGTTGATGATCTGAGAAGAATTACTAGGGCATATGTGAAGAAGATTGGAGGATTACCTATTATTCCTGTCTTACCCAGAAGAGAATATTAGAAAAAGGATCACCCTATGTTAGAAGATTTAGTGTTGGTAGAAGATCTTGAAGAATTGGTAGAAGCAGCCTTACAGGGATTTGAGAAACGTTTGAATCGATTGGACCCGGGTTCACCTTACTGTTCATCTTTCCATACCCCTATTCAGTCATGACCTCATTCTCTACTCAGAATTATGGCTAATGCAAACGCAAACCCACCAAATCCACCACCTGCTTGGAAGGCTAGGTCACCTTTAAACCTGGCAGCTCCCTTGCATGATTTGCCTCAAGATTTTGACAAAATGTTGCCTAAGTTTGACCCAAGTGAAAAAATTCTGGTAGATGATCATTTGCAAAGTTTTTACTTGGCTATAGAAGGACTACGAGCAGGAGAGCATGAAGATGTGGTCTGTAGATTGTTTCCACACACCTTGAAAGGAGCCGCAGCCTCATGGTATTTTGCTCTTCCTGCAAATTCAATCACAGACTGGGACACATTTGAGAGAATATTTAGAAGTAAATATGCAGTCCAGAAAACTCATGCAGCTTTAATGAAAGGGTTATGCACTTTAAAGAAAGAAAGAAAAGAAAAGTGCATAATTTCACTCAAAGATTTGTTGCTTATCTAAAAAATTTTACTGCAGCTGATAAGCCATCCGAAAAAGCTTTGATTGAATACTATACTTTACCTCTAGGGCCTGAATTGGACATGTTTGCCAAGATATCAGTCAAACCTACATTATCAGAAACCTATGAAGAATCTGAGAGGGTAGAGGCTGAGATGGAGAGCATAGAAAATTATCCTGTATAGTCGAAAGAAAAAACTTTTGGTAAGAAACCTTTATTTGACTAAGCCTAAGGATGAGCGGTCACATGATTTTGAAGGGATGGTGAAGATGATGCAGAAGCTATCCAACAGAGTAATAGATTTGGAAAAAGAAAAGGAAGCTCATAAATCATATAAGCCTTACTATAAAAGGAGGGAGGACAACAATCAATCTAAACCACATCCACACAGTCCTGCAACAATGAATTTAACTGATGTAGGAATGGACAATTTTTGCACTTTTCATCAGCAGCCTCATTTTGAGAAAAATTGCCCCCAATGGATAAATTCCATGACGTTGGTAATGAATCAGTTATTTGACTCCAAACTAACAGAAACTAAAAAGGAGGAAGAAAAGGACAATCAATCCACCGAAAAACAAGAGGAGGATAATCTGGTTTTATGGGAGTCTGTCTCAATGTTTGATATAGAAGAGGGAGATTATGTGGAACAAGAGGAAACATCAGAAACCAATGTGACAAAAAGAAGTCAATGTTTGTTAAAAGAAGACAATTCAATACTTCTGAAGATCAAGAAACTTCAAGAAAATATGAAGAAAATACGGAAGAACACTACAAATGATAAAATACTTGAATTTACCATTACAAGTCAAGATCCTAAGAAAATCAACATGCCTGTTAAGCCTATTGAAGACAAGGTTGATAATGTCAAGAAGAATCTCAAAGCACCTGAGATGGGGTATGATATTGTGGAGGACATTAAAAAGGCTAAGGAAAATATCTCATTATTTGAAATGTGTAATGTACCTCAACAGAAAGAAAAGTTGTTAAAAGCACTTGAAGTACCAGAAGAAGAGCTTCCCACTGACAACCAACCTAAAGAAGAAGTTGTTGAAGCAAGTATGGGAGGTAAGTCTAAGTTTAAAACCCCACCATTTCTCCTGACTTTTGAGATTTTCAACTATAATGTCCACAACTGTTTTGTAGACTTAGGGGCATCAATCAATGTTATGCCACTATCAGTCTACAAGAAAATAAATGGACAACCTAAACCATCTACCTAGCAGGTTCTTTAGTTGGACAAGACAACTGTGAAAGTGGTCGGGGAAATGGAAGATGTTATGATTCGCTTATCTGCAAATGAGAAAGTATGTCAGTACATTGATATTGTAGTAGCAGACATACCTAATGTTTATGGACTTGTTTTGAGTCGAGACTGGTCGGTAAGGCTAGATGGATACTTCACATCAGATTGGTCACATATGTGGTTTCCTCATAAGGGAAGTCCCAATCAGATAAAAATATTAAGATAGCCTCAGATGAAGTACAATGTTACTTAGTTGGAGGGAAAAAATGAACCAGTGAATTCTGTGTTGGGAAATTACTTCATTGAACTAGAATCAGGAAATTACCAAGCTGAAGAAGCCAACAATATATCTGACACCTAGCCCGATCTCCTTCGATTTTCACGGGCTGATGAAATTGACTGTAAGATAGTAGATCTAGTTCCAGATACAGCTTGTAGTGTAAATATAGTAGAAGTAGATAGTTTTTGGACCCTCTTTTTTGGATGGATCTAAAACATTGGAAGGATCAGGAGCTGGCTGTGTCCTGATTGATTCAAAGAGAAATAAATATTTTCTTTCATGTAGATTAGAGTTCGAATGTACCAATAATACAGCCGAGTATGAAGCACTAGTTCAGGGACTAAGAAAAGCAATTGAACTAAAAGTAAAAAATATGAAAGTGTATGGGGATTCTGAAATAGTCATAAAGCAAATTTGAAATAAGATACATTGCATTTCACCTCATTTAAAATCTTACCAGAATGAAGTGTGGGATTTGCTGACAAATTTTTATGCATTTTGTTATCACTCTAGGAAAATCCTCTAGGTTGTAGATCGAGGATGCCTGGTAACTTAAAATGTTTTTGGTTTTTCTAGTATGGATCAAGCTGGATAACCTATATATCCTCCCACTCTCAAGACATGCATGAGGCTCTCTCAATCACAAGGATTTTAGTTACAACTTGTTCAGTAGTTTGACAAAAAGGTGTAGGAATGGAGAACTCACAAAGCTAGCAGACTTACATGCATAACACATGCATACAAATGGCTAAAACCTAACAAGGATGGCACTTATTAATCAAATCGCCTAAACTTACCAATAGGATGACAACTATTGGCTTTTAATCAACTTGAAATCACCTAAATGCACATTCAGGATTAAGTACAGTAATGATAAAGAAGATAGCTGAACAAATCACAACAAAAGAGCTCGTATTATGAATAAACCAGATGAGATGCTTGCTAATAGGATGGGCTTACAAATCCTTGGAATCGACCTTTATTAATCAAAAAATCATGGGCTTTATAGCCTCTTACAAAACTTACAGATCCTGAAAATCTGATCTGTTTACAATTTTTTTTTGAAAGTAATAGTTTTTTCCAGATTAGGGCTTCAAACCCTTGCTAACTATTTGTTTACCTATTGTGAAGATCTAGTTCACTGAGTGGTATTTTAATGACTAAAGTAATAGCTAATAAACACCACTGCTAGTTTGCTGTGGAATTGCCGCCAATAGCCAGTGTATCGGTGTTTATCTGAAGTTCCTAGTCCTGTTCAATCCTCCCAAAACTTTTTCTTTGTTGCTGCAATCATCGATCAAACGCTGTTTCCTTTATCACATCGGTGCTCCAAGCCTGACTACTGCTGCAGTTTCGGCGCTCCAGGCCTCAATGTTTCTGTAGTTTACCACTGCGGTCATTGATCGGGAGATTTTTCTTCTATCTCATCAGCGCTCTAAGTCTCTACGCTACTGCTCTCCATCTTTAGCTCGTCACCGATCGGGAGCTATGATAGCTGATGCATCAAAACCTTTTTCATGGACGCTATCGCAGTTTTGGAGGTAAAACAAACTAAATTTAACGCGGCTGGGAGTTGATTGGCGATGTTTGAATCGGAGCTTTAGTCTCATGTGTCATCGACACTGCAGAGGAGCTTAGTTGTAAACTTCACCGATCCGTAGTCCTTTAGTTTCCTGCTGTTTTGGCTCCTCATTTAACTATCTTTCCACCGGTTAGTCTTTAGCCTTTCCGACGCCGATGTCTTCATCTGCTCACGGAACCCACAGTCTGTTTTTCTTCCATCATTACAGCTCCTTAGCAGACTATTGTGCCAATGGTTTATGCTTTCAAGCTCTGGTGCATAGTCTTTAGTTCCTCCGACCGGCGATGTTTTTCTGTTATGGCAGAAGCCGGAGTAAGTCTTTCATCTGTCGTTGTGGCTCCGCCGTGAACTATTTTGCTGCTGGTTAGTCTTTAGCATCTCCAACATTGTGGCTCCGCATTGAAATATTTTTCTACTAGTTAGTCTTTAGCATCTCCGATGTCGTTGTTTCCATCTGCTCGCGGAATCCGCGGTTTGTATATCTTCCGCCCTTGCGGCTTCTTAGAGGGCTAATTCGTCGACAGTTAGTCTTTAGACCCTTCGATCGTTGATGTGTTCATCTATTGTCTCTCTATCAGAATGTTTCTTGTGATCGATTGGAAGTCGTAGTCAGTTTGCTTCCCACTGTTGCGGCTCCCTAGGGAACTAGCTCGCCGATAGTTAGTCCTTCAAAGTTTTGACACCGACACTGCAGAAACCTTTAGCTTTATCTCGCTGATCTGTAGTCTTTAAAACTTTCGATTGCTGTTTCAAAATGCTTTGATGGTGTAAAAAGTTATAGCAATACGCCTATCTGCCAAAGGGGTCTTCCACCTGCTATTTATCTTCCATCTTTCGGTGGCTAATGAGATGTTCTGATCCTCTCCCAAGCCACCGAAGCCACAACTTTGTGAAGTTTGCATAAAAAATAGAGGTCTTAAAAAATTGTTAGTGATCTTCATATCCTTCATTGCATCGTTTAAATTCTTCATACTATCAGAAATACATTTATTTTATTTTGGGAGATAACATCTGGCTCCTACTCAGGGATGGGAACCTCCCTGTGGGGTCCCAAGAACCCCAAACCAAAATGCCTTTCCCTAAAAGAAACTATGTAACTTAACACTATTCTTTATTGTTCCATTGGACATGGAGTCTTATTCTGAAAGAAAAAAACAACCTATATCTACTAATTTACAATCGTAAGGCCTCAGAGCCTCAAATAAAATAGAGTTTTAGGAACCGCCCATTTACTGGGCCATCGAATACCACTTCACCTTCCAGATTCTACAATTTGAAGGTGTTATTTTCATATACCTGGTCTATAACAAAAGGGCCAATCCATAAAGAGTCAAATTTTCCATGTTTCCCCTTGTCCTGTTTGACAACATCCCACTTGAGGACCCAATCTCCGACCTGGAAGTTTTTTGCCTTTGCTCTTTTGTCAAACATGCCCTTTATCCTCTATTGATGAGTCTCTGATTTTCCTGCAACTTGCTCCCTGATCTGCTGTAACTCCACCAAATCCATCATCCTTATGATCATATCATTTCGTTCATCTTCCTCTTCCTGAAATAACTTTGCCATTGGAAGGGTGAGCTAGATAGGAAAGATGGCCTCAGTGCCATAAACTAACTTGAATGGAGAGATTCCTATGGATATTTTGTCTATTACCCTATCATCCCATAAAGCAAACTTAAGTTTTGAATCCTATATTTTCTGATTTTTCTCTAGCAGTTTCCTTATGATTTTGACTAAGCTTTTGTTGGATGAATCAGCCAGGACATTGCCTTGTGGGTAATAGGATGTGGAGTGCACCAGTTTAATACCCATTGATTCACACAATTTAACTAATGCCCCAGCCTTAAAATCTTGTGCATTATCAGTCACTAACCTTACTGGGCAACCAAACCTGCTGAAGATGTTCTCATATAAAAATCTCATGATGACTTGATGAGTGGCATTTCTGGTGGGTATTGCTTCTATCCATTTGGTAAAGTAGTCAGTGGCTACTAAGATCCATTTATGCTGTCCATTGGAAGATGGATTTATTTCACCTATGAAATCTAAACCCCATTGCTAGAAAGGCCCATTCACTGTAACAAGCCTAAGGGGCAAGGATTTGAGGTGCTGCTTCCCTACAAATCTTTGACATTGGTCACAGGCCCTTACAAAAGTGCATACATCGGCAAAAAGGACTGGCCAATAGTACCCTACTTTTAATATCTTGTGGGCTGTGGTTTTCTAGTAGTGGTGGCCTCCACATGTACTAGAATGAAAGTGATGCATGACCTGCTCTGCTTCCTCTTTATCTAGACATCTTAACAAAATTCCAGACTGATCCTTCCAATACAGCAAATTGTCAATTATGCAAACCTTAATAGATTTCAATTTAAGAGCTCGTGCTTGGTTAGGAGTAAGATCGGGAGAAACTTCTAATTTTAGCAAAACTTGAATGATACCTGAGTACCACTCACATGAAGATATGTTCTCAGCTACTGTTGGACTATTATTCTGATCTTGATTTACTTCTATTTCAGCTGCTACCATAGTTTGCACCTTTGCTAATCGGACATATGTGAAATTCATTCCCAGCAGTTCACAGTTTTCTTTGGCCATGGGTTTGGCCAGACCTAATCCTTTTACCAACTTGGTGGGTTTCACCTCTACATCAAACTCAATGAGCTTGGCAATCCACTTAGCTCTCTTCCCATCAATGTCAGGCTGAGTCAAAACATCCTTCACTGCAGCTGAAGGGACATATGCAATGACCTTTGCATGGAGAATGTAGATTTTGAAGTTCTTCAAAGATTTTATGAGAGCATAAGCCTGCTTCTCAATTGGGTCATACTTCAGCTCAGCATCTCTCAGGGTTTTGCTGAAGAAAGCAATTGAATGATCAAGACCTTCATCATTCTTTTGTAATAGTACAGATGCCACTGTGTCATAAGATGCAAAAGAGAAAATGTAAAAACCCTTGGTGTAGTCGGGACTAATCAGGGTTGGGGCCTCCATGATGGCTTTCTTAATGTCTTCAAAATAATTTCTTGCCTGGTTAGTCCACTTTATTTCTGCATCCTTTTTTAGCATGGCTGTTATGTGCTTTACCAGCTCGAAGCAATTTGGGACAAATCTCTTGACAAAGTTTATCTTGCCTAAAAAGGACTGAATGTCTCTTTTTGACCTTGGTATTGACAGCTGTTGAATTGCTTCCACTCTTACCGGATCGATATTTACACCTTTTGTTGAGACTATGTGGCCTAGGAGCTTTCCTTCATTGAGTGCAAACTGGGATTTCTTGGGGTTCAGTGATATTCCATACCTTATGCACTTCAGAAATACCTTCCTTAAATGCTGCAAGTGGTCATGATGGCCGTGAGAGTAAACTGTTAAGTCATCTAAATATATTAGCACATATTTATCTTTTAGCCCTACAAAAGCTAGGTCCATAACTCGCTGAAAAGTATCCCCAACATTCATTAGCCCAAATGGCATTTTAGCATACATGAAGGTGCCCTAGGGAGTGGTAAATGCAGTCTTCTCTTGGTCATCTGGGTGCACAACAACTTGGTTGTATCCAGAGAAGCCATCGAGGAAGGACATGACCCTGTCCCCTGAGAATTTCTGCAGCAAATGTTCCATGTTGGGCAGTGGGTAGTTATCTTTTTTGGAACACTTGTTCAGGTTTCTAAAATCCACACACAACCTGATTTCTCCATTTTTCTTTCTCACCACTACTAGATTTGCAATCCACTTAGAATACCTGATGGGGATTATGATCTTGGCTTTGAGGAGTTTGTGGATCTCTTTCTCAATCACTGGTAACAGAAGAGGGCTGATGGGTCTCAGTTTCTGTTTGAAAGGAATGGTGTCCTTCTCCAAAGGAATCATGTGCTGGATGATGTTGGTGTCATATGTTTTTAGGTCACTATATTCCCATGCAAAGACATCAGCAAACTCTTCTATCAAGCTGCAATATTCAAACTTCTGTTCAGTAGTTAGCCCAGTGGATAGATTTATTAGTTTTGGATGGCTCTGGATGCCTATGTTGTGCTCTTGGATAGCACGATCTAGCTCCCTTTTGGAAAGCTTGAAAGGAATGTCATTGTGATCAAACAGTTCTTCCAGTGGTACTAGACCTCGGTGTATGTGGTTGCTAGGAAATTGGACAATATTGTGCTCCGTCACTTTATCTTTTAACTTGAGGTGCTTGGATTCCTCCAGGTTAAGGTTTTCCTAGTCTATGTGTATGTCAGATAATTCATCCACTAACTGAAGGAATTTACTAAGCTCTCCATCATTTTCAAACACCCTCCAAAATTTTACATTGTCTGGCAGAGAGGGTCTGTACTTGACCTGAACATCATAGCTGAGCTTAGGGGGAAAAGGAGGAACAAAAAGACTTACGGAGACGGCCAAGGAATCAGCCAGGTGATTCAAATCCTGAGGAATATATGATAGTTCAAAAAACATAAATGAGTCTCTGAGTTTCCATACCTCGTCCCTGTAGGCCTTCAATCTGATATTTTTCTTCTGAAAAGTGTTGTTTACCTACTATATGATGAGGTCTATGTCCCCAAAAATCTTCACGCACATGATCCCCATCTCTTTGGCCACTTTAACTCCCAGCAGCAAGGCTTCGTACTCTGCTACATTGTTGGTGGTTTTGAAATCGAGCTTATATGACAAGTGAATGCTTTCTTTAGATGGGGAGATCAACACGACACCCGCGCCTGCTGAGATTTGGGTGCTATCTCCATCGAAGTACATGGTCCAGATCACTGTTGTGACTTCTTCTAGCCACGAATGGGTGGGATCGGTGAGTTGAACTAATATTTGCTGATTATCATCGATTTGTAAGATGTAGGATCCGAAATCGGTGTCCATGGCATAGATCGGGTGATTTACTGAGCGGCTCTCTTTGCTTATGATGTATGCTAGCTAATTTTCTCTGTACAGCCACTTAGTTTCCCCTCCAAACATGGGAATGGTGGCATACATGAGATCCATCTGAAGGGTGCCGCCCAATCTTTTTCTCCATGACCGGGATAGCAAGAGGCCAAATTTTGGAGGAATATCAGCCACCACGATGTCCATCATTACGCTTTTTGAAGGTAGCTGCATTAGGTTTACAGCGAGGTATTTGATGAGACCCAAGAATTTGACCTTCTTGGAGTCAAAGGAGAATAAATCATGGTAGGGATTGCTAATGTTGAGGCTGATTTCATCCATCACAGCCTTAGGAATTAGGTTATGAGAGGCTCATAAATCCAGCAGACAGTTATGGAGGATTTTATCATGGATGTTCAAAGAGATATAGAATGGTGGTCAGGAGTCCTTTAGGTCTTCGATCATGGGGCCCAGGGTTACAACAGGCTTGTCATCTTGCAGGTTCATGAAATCAGTGTCGATGTGCACCTTCGGCTGAAGGGAATTTAGAATGGAGGTTTTAAATGCATCATTCTTCATCAACTCAATTAAAGGGAAATGGATTTTCAATTTTTGAATTTCAGACTCAAGGTTGAAAGCATAATGCAGCTTATCTAGAAACCTTACCTCATGAGCTGTAGGTTTGAGTTGGACTTGACCAGGTGTGGCTGAAGGTGCTTGTTTAAGCAATGTTTTGGATGAAACAACCACTTTCTTTGGTAAAACAACACCCTTTCTAGCTGGTGCAGAAAGCTGCTTGATAGGTACAACATTCTTCTTGAGAGGATAAACCAACCTAGACCTCAGTTGGTAACCTTCTTGACTATCATCCTGATAGACAACCTCTTCAACGATCTGCTCATCAATCAGGGCTTCTTCATATTCTTCCTGGGTCAGAAATAATATTCTACCTCATCCTCCATGTAGTGGATATTGTCTTCATCTTCTCCTTTATCTTCAATGAATTCTGGCTCTTCTTCTAATACAACGTTTTGAAACGGAGCTCTTATCCTCTAGTCTTCCCCTTGATTTCTCTCCCTTCTGAGAATCTGAACAGGGGGGTTTCCTCTTCTATAAGGAACAAAATTTGGGTTTCAAGGAGCAAAGTCACTTGGCCCCTTACCCCTCACTGGCATATGTCCTTGGTCCTTCAATTTTGACATTTCAGCAGTCAGGTTATCTAAGATTTTGGTCATTTTTTCAATCTTTTTCTCTGATGTCGAAGACCCACTATAGTCTGCTGGCTGCTTTCTCTTGTCTACTTTCCTTTTGACCTTCTGAGATGCTAGAATGTTTGACTCTACCTCTAGGGCAGCATCCTGCATGAGTGATAAGGAGGAATACCTCCTTTCTCTGAGAAGTAGGCAGAAGTCAGAGTCAAAATCATTTGCATAAGTTATCATAGCTGAGGTACTGGTGGGCTTAATATCAGTGGGGATCTTGCTGTACATGTTGTTGAATCTTTTGGTAAAGTTGGAGACAAACTCACCATTTTCTCTTCTCAGGTTGTTGAACTCTGTGATGTAGTAGAGGTGGTATCTCCTCTCTCCCTAATGCTTTAGGAAAATGTCATCTAGGGCCTCTATGCCTGCCACTGACCCAGCAGGCAGTTCCTTAAACCACTTTCTAGCCTGGCCATCTAGGCTTTGCACAAAAACTCTGGTCCATATGTCTTCTTGTTATATATTTATATTTTCAGCATAGCTATAAAAATCCTTTAGATGTTCTTCAGCAGTGAAATCCCCTTCCCCTATAAACTTAGGCATATACTTGAGGTAATCTCCAGTAGGCATGGCCGCGAGAGGATTTGGAAAAACAAGGGGTGCATATATATCTACAAGGATCCTTTCCATTTTGGACAGTTGAGGGGTAGCCATATTGAAAATGGGTATGGAGAGGGATGTGGAAGGTAGCATTGATGAGAATATTTGCTGAGAAGGTGGTGGTATACTTATCCTAGTGGAGTCACCAGGGATTGGATCTTCACAAGCAGCAGTGCTTGAAGATGCCCAAGCCCTAGCTTTTTCTGATATATCTAAAAATTCCTGGGAATTAACAATTTTAGCAAAAGAAAAATCAGCAGAAAGATTTCTTGAAATACCTGATGTAGCTTTTTGTGCAGTATTGCTGGTCTGTCTTAGTAAAGCCCTAGATTTCCTCAAAATTTCTTCTGGATCTGAAACTGGTGTTGCTAGTGGCCCCTTAGGGTTTTCTCTGGTACCTGGTCTTCTTGAAGCCACCTTATATCAATGGAGTCGCCAGAGAGATGATTACAACCGTATTAATGTCCAAGCTTTGTCTATCATAAAAGCATGGATCTATGTCGTCTCCCAGGGAAGCTGAGCTTCAATCTCGGTCCCCGGCAATGGCACCACTTTGTTATCACTCCAGGGAACTCCTCTAGGTTGTATATCGAGGATTCCTGGTAACTTAAAATGTTTTTGGTTTTTCTAGTATGGATCAAGCTGGATAACCTATATAACCTCCCACTCTCAAGACATGCATGAGGCTCACTCAATCACAAGGCTTTTAGTTACAACTTGTTCAGTAGTTTTACAAAAAGGTACAGGAATGGAGAACTCACCAAGCTAGCAGACTTACACACATAACACATGCATACAAATGGCTAAAACCTAACAAGTATGGTACTTATTAATCAAATCGCCTAAACTTACCAATAGGATGACAACTATTGGCTTTTAATCAACTTGAAATCACCTAAATGCACATTCAGGCTTAAGTACAGTAATGATAAAGAAGATGGATGAACAAATCACAACAAAAGAGCTCGTATTATGAATAAACCAGATGAGACACTTGCTAATAGGATGGGATTACAAATCCCCAGAACCGACCTTTATTAATCAAAAAATCATGGGCTTTATAGCCTCTTACAAAACTTACAGATCCTGAAAATCCGATCTGTTTACACAAAAATAATTGAAAGTAATAGTTTTTTCAAGATTAGGGCTTCAAACCCTTGCTAACTGCTTTTTTACCTATTGTGGAGATCTAGTTCACTGAGCGGTCTTTTAATGACTAAAGTAATAGCTGATAACCACCATTGCTAGTTTGCTGTGGAATTGCCATCAATAGCCAGTGTATCGGCATTTATCTGAAGTGCCCAGTCCTGTTCAATCCACCTGAAACGTTTTCTTTGTTGCTGCAATCGCCAATCGAACGATGTTTCCTTTATCACATCAGCGCTCCAAGCCTGACTGCTGCCACAGTTTCGGCGCTCCAGGCCTCAATGTTTCTGTAGTTTATCGCCGCGGTCACTGATTGGGATCTTTCTCTTCTATCTCATCGATGTTCTAAGTCTCTACGCTACTGCTCTCCATCTTCAGCTCATCGGCGATCAGGAGCTTTGACAGCTAATGCATCAGAACCTTTTTCATGGATGCTGTCACAGTTTCGGAGGTAAAATGAACTAAATTTAATGTGGCCAGGAGTTGATTGATGATGTTTGAATCAGAGCTTTAGTCTCCTGTGCCACCGACACTACGGAGGAGCTTAGTTGTAAACTTTGTCGATCCATAGTCCTTCAATTTCCCATCGTTTCAGCTCCTCATTTAACTATCTTGCCGCTGGTTAGTCTTTAGCCTTTTCGACGTCGACGTCTTCATCTGCTCGCAAAACCCAAGGTCTGTTTTTCTTCCATCGTTATAGCTCCTTAGAGGACTATTGTGCTGACGGTTTATGTTTTCAAGCTCTGGTGCGTAGTCTTTAGTTCCTCTGATCGGCGATGTTTTTCTGTTATGCAAAAAGCTGGAGTAAGTCTTTCATCCGCCATTGTGGCTCCGCCGTGAACTATTTTGCCACTCGTTAGTCTTTAGCATCTCTGACGTTGCGGCTCCGCAATGAACTACTTTTCCCCCGGTTAGTATTTAGCATCTCCGACGACATTGTTTCCATCTGCTCGTGGAACCCGCATTTTGTATATCTTTCGCCCTTGCGGCTCCTTAGAGGACTAATTCGCCAACGGTTAGTCATTAGACCCTCTGATCCGATGTGTTCATCTATTTTCACGCTATCGAAATGTTTCTTGTCATCGATCGGAAGCCGTAGTCAGTTTGCTTCCCTTCGTTGCGGCTCCCTAGGGAACTAGCTCGCCAATCATTAGTCCTTCAAAGTTCCAACGCTGACACTGCAGAAACCTTTAGCTTTATCTCGCTGATTTGTAGTCTTTAAAACTTCCAATTGTTGTTTAAAAACGCTCCGATGGTGTAAAAAGTTAAAGCAATACGCATGTCTGCCAAAGGGGTCTTCCACCTGCTATTTATCTTCCATCTTTTGGTGGCTAATGAGATGTTCTGATCCTCACCCAAGCCACCGAAGCCACAACTTTGTGAAATTTGCATTAAAAATAGAGGTATTAAAAACTGTTAGTGATCTTCATATCCTTCATTGCATCATTTAAATTCTTCATACTATCAGAAATAAATTTATTTTATTTTGGGAGATAACACATTTAATATTGTATCCATTCCTGAACTAAAGAATACAGCAGCTGACTTATTAGCTACCTCAGCTGCAAGGCTTGTACCTTCAAATAACAGATGTTCTATTGAATTACTTTTCAAGCCTTCCGGACATGATCACCAATCTACAGGTTTTTGATGATAATCAACAAATTTTGGAATGTTTGATGAATGATTAGACTTTCAAAGGAGCAATAATTGATGATGAAGAACACCAAGCTGAATTAAAATTCGACAACTTTATTTCTAAAGGAGTCAGGAACTTAGAGAGAAGGTTTGATCTAGACATCAAATTCAGAAGGCCAGCAAATGTCAAGACTCATAGCTTGTCCTTACAATTCGAGTTGATAAATTTGGGAACTGAAGTTGAACCCAGATATGTAAATTTGGGAAAGTGTTTTTCTTCGGGTGAAAGAAATAAGTTCATTAGTTTGTTCAAACAATACAAAGATGTGTTTGCTTGGGCATATGAAGAGCTTAAAACATATGACACAAATATTATACAACATGTCATCCCTATTAGAGCTGGAGTCAAGCCTTATCAATAGACTTTGAGGAAGATGCATCCAAAACTGGAACCTTTAATTCAGAGTGAAGTGAAAAAATTGTTGGATGCTTAAATTATATTCAAAGTTAGACATTCAGAATGGGTTTTGAATTTGGTGCCAGTAAAGAAAAAAATCCAAAGAAATCTGGCTCTATGTAGATTTCAGAAAACTCAATCGTGCTTCGGATAAAGATAACTATCCAGTTCCACCCATGCAACAAATATTGCAAATGGTTCCAGGTTTTGAATTATTTTCATTATTAGATGGATTCTCTGGCTATAATCAAGTATTAGTAGCTGAAGAGGACAGACTTAAAACTACATTCAGAACAAAGTGGGGAACTTTTGCTTACAGAAGAATGCCCTTTGGACTCATCAACGCTGGAGCTACTTTCCAGAGGGCCATGGATATAGCTTTCCGCGGTCTAATTGGTCATAGTGTTGTGGTATATCTTGATGATGTCACGATATTTTCAAAGAAGAGAGAAGAACACACATTCCATCTAAAACAAATTTTCGAGCGTTGTCGAAAATATGGTATCTCACTGAATCCTAAGAAATGTGTGTTTGCGGTTATGAAAGGAAAGCTATTGGGTAATGTTGTTTCTAAAAAAGGGATCTCCATAGACCCAGAAAGGATTAAGGCCATAGAACAGATCCCTTTACCCCATAACAAAAAAGGTATGCAATCATTCATGGGGACAATTAATTTTGTGCGAAGGTTTGTAGCAGATTTTGCTCAAATTGTCAAGCCTTTGCAGCAAATGGTGAAACAAAGTGTACAATTCAAATGGGTTGATGTGGAGAAGAATGCATTCAGTAAGATAAAGACATCTATTGCTCATGCACCATCTCTCAAAATTCCAAATTTTTAAAAAGATTTTATTTTGTACACTTTCGCATCTGATGATTCATTGGCAGTGGTGCTTACACAGAAGGAAGATGGGGGAGATGAGTACCCCATATCATTTATGAGCACTGGTCTGCAGGGAGCTGAATTGAATTATCCAGCTGTCGATAAACAAGCTTATGCAGTTTTCAAAGCGGTAAAACAATTCAAGCCATACATACTTGAGAACCGTACTAAGGTAATAATTCCACACCTAGCTATAAGATCTCTTTTCGTACAAAAGGAATTAAGAGAAAGAAGAGGCAACAGGGTAATAGCTTTACAAGAATATGATCTTGAATTCAAACCTGCATCCATAGTAAAAGGGCAAGGATTGTGCAAACTAATGGTTGAAGGTAAAGACAATGAAGAAAACAATTGGGACAATGAAGCTGAGTTACATATGGTGGATGTATTTCCTCTATTCATAGCTCCAGATTCCTGGTACCAAGACCTTGTTCATTACCTTCAAGAAGGATACTTTCTGGAACATTGGAATTATAAACAACAAAGAGCATTACGGCTTAAATCATCTTCATATTAGATTATTGATGGATTATTATTCAGAAAGAATTATGATGGAGTTTTTCTCAGATGCTTAGAACAAGAAGATGCAAAGAAGGTCATAACAGAATTACATGATGGGCCTGCTGGAGGTCATTTTTTCGGAGATACAACAGCCCACATGATTCTCAGAGTTGGATACTATTGGCCCACACTGTTCAAGGATGCGCATGCCCATGTCAGAAAATGTGATGTCCGCTAGAGGTGTGTTGGAAGACAAGCCAAAGCAGTAGGACCATTGAAGCCTGTGATCATATCAGAACCATTTGAACAATGGGGCATTGATATCATTGGAGAGATAAACCCCAATTCTTCCTTGCAACACAAATACATTTTGACGGCAACTGACTACTTCACCAGATGGGTTGAGGTCATTCCATTACGCAAAGTGAATGAAGATGCAGTCATGGATTTCTTACAAGATCACATTATGACCAGGTTTGGGGTTCAAATTTCCCTGGTTTTTTATAATGCTACTTACTTTTCTTCTATTAGATTAACTGCATTTGCGAATGAAAGAGGAATTAAGTTGCATTATTCTACAAACCATTACCCACAAGGAAATGGTTTGGCAGAATCTACAAATAAGAATCTAATTAGGATCCTAAAGAAAACTGTGATAGAAAACCATAGAAGTTGGCACTTAGCGTTACCTAATGCTCTTTGGGCTGATAGAGTCACACCCAAGAATTCCTTAGGTGTATCAACATATACCCTTGTTTACGGAAAATAAGTTATTCTTCCTCCCAACATTTTGTTACCATCTTCCACAATAGCTCAGGAGTCTAGAGTTACCGATAACGAAATCCTACATATTAGAATCTATAATCTTTTGAAGGTGGAAGAGTCTAGGTCCAAAGCCAAAGAATGATTTAAGGATCAACAAGAAGTAGTGAAGCTTTGGTTTGATAAACATAAAGCTGGAAACAAAGAATTTGACGTAGGAGATTTGGTTCTTAAGTGGGATCACTTGCATGATGAAAAGGGAAAGCACACTAAATTTCAATAGTTATGGGTAGGCCCTTTTCATATTGTAGCAAATCTTGGCCCCTCAACTTACAAGTTGCAGGATTTATAGGGGTGGGAAGAGAACTTACCAGTTAATGGTTTAGTTCTCAAACCTTATTTTTCTTGATTTTTATTTCTTAGTTATCTTGTACATAAATAAACTGATTTCTTTGTGTTGTTTTGGATTTATTTTATTTTGTTTGTTTTTAGTTAGATTTTGATTGATTTTAATAAAGAAGCACAACTTTTGGTTGCATGGAGTCCATCAAAATTTTGGAATAACTAAAATCCTTGATTATAAGACCGTGTACTATTGATTTATTTGAAAGAACTTCTTCTAGTTTAGCAGTTTTCCTAAATAGATATGAACACATTGAAGTCCTACTTAATCCTTGTAAAATAACTCAGGGTCAGAAGGTCTGGAATACTATTTCGAGGTTCCATCCATCTCACATTTAAAATGTCTTAGGAGGTGACAGCAAAGACCCATGGAGAGGAAGCATGGTAAACAGTATATTATATATAAATGATCCCATGCCAAGAATTGAAAGCCAAAAGGAAAATAAGAGTAAAAAAAATCCTAAGAAAGCAATATGTATCAAAACAAAGCACTTAACCATATGAGTACCAGATTGCCAATGTTCTTCTCCATCCATGAGCTAAAAAATCAATACATCTCTCACACAAAAGGACACTATTGATAGAGGAGCCTGAATAAAAAAAAAATTCAGAAAGAAGGCATGCAGGAGGACTCAGAAAGGAAAATAAGTCCAAAAGCACAACAGTGCAAAATGGCATGGGAATGAGGAGCAAACAAATATTTCTATTTACCATATGTTACAATCCTGTGGTGTCCAAGCTGGGAGCTACCTGAAGATAGAGGTAAAAATGAAACTCATATTCCTGGCCTCAAAAGAGTTATCTAGACTTTGAAATCTTGGTTCCCATTATCCCTAAATTGGACTATCATCAATGATTAAAGTACATACATCTGTCATTAGGGAAATCCAGACATCTAGAAGAATTCATCATGTTGGTATTTATTGTCAAAATAGTCTGTTGCTCAAAGAAGAAGTTGTCCAGAGATCTGTGTTCACCAGGTAGTCACCAATCGTTGCAGCTGCAACCTTTTTTCCCAATTTTTTTAAATTTTGGACCCTCCTTTTAATTTTGTATAGCAGGTTTGTTGATTTCTTTTGACCTTTGAGAAGTCGGATGATTGATTGACTATTTTTCTGCTGTTTCGGAGTTTAAATGAGCTAATTTTACCGCTGCCCAGCCATAAGTCTTTCAAACGCTTAACGTTTTGAATTTTTGATTATTTTTCGCTGACGGGAGTTTGTTGAAGTTTGAGTCGGGGCATTAGTTCTCTATGCCGCCGAAATTTCGGAAGGGAAACGATGAACGTCTCGATAGAAAATTATTATTCTCGCCGATTCTGTGGTTTTATTGCTCAAACCTTTTGCTTTTCAATGATTTTGTTTTCTTTTCGCTATCAGAATGTTTTTGACAAGCAGTTGGAGTTTTAGTCTTCTACGATGCTGCCATTTCGGAGGCCTTGTTGTTTGTCTCACCGAAACTGCGGAGTATTTTGTTTCTTGAAGTGACGATGAGTTAGTGATTAGTTGTTATGATTGCCGACGGGTTGTATTTGGTTGCAGAACCGTAGTTGTTTGCGAGTCCGCCATTGCAGCTGTTAATCAGACTATATGCCCGACGTTTATTTTTTTCCTCGCCTATGATTTAATGATTAACAATTCCGATATTAAACGTATAAACATTGCAATGATAGTGCTCGGCATCACCGTCATTGCGGCAACGCTTAGGATTATTTCGCCGACATTGCAGTGAGGTTTAGGTTTTTCTCGCCGACCCGTAGCATGTAAGTTTTCCGATTGCCGATGATTTTCTGTTGTCATGGAACCTGTAGCCTTTCTTCTGCCCACTGTTGCACCTGCTTAGTGTGGAAATTGAACCCAGTGATAGATTAATTTTACTCACAACAATTAACAATTGATCATGCAAAATCACTCACCAAAGAGACTGAAATTGGAGTTGAACACTAAACTGTATTAACTCAGTGTACAATATCCAAACATATAACATAATAGGTTTCTGAATAAATAAAATACATCAGGGATTCGAATGCATGAGGAGCAATTCGAATCTAGCATAAAGCAGGCTTACTAAAAATAAGCAAATCCCCCATAGGTGCAAAAAGCTGATCCCAAATCAGTCATGGAGCTCACGAATTAGCAAAAAGGCTTAGGCAAGCTAAAGAGTGATGGAATGAAAACTAATACATGCTTTTACAAGGAGAAAAGAGAGGAGGATGTGTAGGACAAAAAACTAGTCAACCTCACCTAGTCAAGCTTTTCTATTTGCCTTAAAACACTGAAAAAGCAGGGAATAAAGCAGAAAAAGCAGAAGGGCACTTAGGAGGCCAGGAATAAAGAAGATTTGATTCCTTGAGGTTTCCCAAGTGCTACATGAGTCAAATAAGGAAATTTTGACCACTATGGATAGGTAAATGACAACTTGCATAAGGTGGGACACATGAACTAGGCAAATAAGACACAAATAATTAAATTAATGTCTAAGGTGGTAAACTATGGGTTGATTATTCTAACACCCCCCCTTAATCCTGACTTATGAATAATATATCAGAAAATTATAGGGCCTAGCAACAAGGCTTAGTCACCCTTTACATACTGCATGTCCATTTAAACAAGGAAAGAGGCAAAACCAACTTGGGAAAATCCTCCCTTAAACATGGACTGTAAAACAAAATTTGGAAATATTGTCTTCACTCATGCTTCACAGCATGATTAGCAATCCCCAGCAGTGATTTGAGATTGCTGAAGGTATTCTCACAAAATTCTTTGGTGAAGATATCAGCTACTTGTTCTGAAGATGAACATAAGAGTAGGTGAATGGTGCCATCATGCACAAGCTCTCTTATGTAGTGCATATGGATCTCAATGTGTTTGGTTCTCTTCTTCTGAACTGGATCTTTGTAGATTCGAATGGTACTCTGGTTATCACAATAGATGGTAGTTGAGTACTCTGATTCGAAACCACACTCTCCAATTAAACCCTGCAACCATAAACATTGAGTTGCTGCATTAACAACTCCTCTGTACTCTGCTTCTATAGATGAGAGTGCAATGGCACTCTGTTTTTTGTTTGACCAGTTGATTGGCCCTTCTGCAAGCATGAACACATATCTTGATGTGGAATTTCTATCTGTGTTATCACCTGCCCAATCACTGTCAGTAAATCCAATCAAATCAAGATCAGATTTTGCTTTGTAGAAGATCCCATGTTTCCTTGTTCCCTGAACAAAGTTAAGGATCCTTTTGGCTGCTTTCCAATGGATCTCATGAGGCGGATCCATGTATCTAGAAGCCACACTTAATACATAAGAAATATCAGGTCTAGTATGTGTCAGATACAACAAACATCCAATCAATTGCCTATACAGTGTATTGTTTACCATAGGTGAAGAATCAGCTTCTTCCAGCTTCACTCCTGAAAGGAAAGGAGTTTTGCTTGTTTTGCAATCCTTCATTCTGAATTTTTTTAGCAAGTCCAAGGCATATTTGGACTGGTGCACCTTGATTCCAGCTTTGGTTTGAGCAATATCAAGCCCCAAAAATTGACTTAAGAGCCCCAAATCTGTCATGGAGAAGGCTTGGTTCATAGCACCCTTTAGGGAAGCAATTTCATCCTTTGAGCTTCCTGTAATGAGGAGGTCATCAACATATAACATAATGATCATTAATGAACCATTAACTAACTTCAAATAGACATTTGGATCTGATTTGCACCGATCAAAATTCAGTGATAGCAAGAAACTATCGATCTTGGCATACCAAGCCCTGGGGGCTTGCTTTAGCCCATACAATGACTTTCTCAACCTGCACACAAGAGAAGGTTTAGTAGCAAAAAATTGAGGCTGCTTCATATATATCTCTTCAGTGAGATCTCCATTCAGGAAGGTACATTTTACATCCATGTGATGTACCTCCCATTGCCTTGAGGCTGCAATGGCTAAGGCTAGCCTAATGGAATCCATCTTTACCACTGGGGAAAAGGTCTCATTGCAATCTATGCCATGAACCTGTGAGTAGCCTTTGGCTACCAATCTGGACTTGTACTTCAGTGGTGAACCATCAGCAGAAAATTTGGTCTTATAGGCCCACTTACACTGGACTAACTTTCTCCCTGGGGGAAGATCTACTAGCTCCCATGTGTTGCTCTTCTGGAGTGAGCTGAACTCTTCCTTCATGGCTGTTTGCCATCTTGGATCTCCTACTGCTTCTTCATATGTTTGAGGATCAGAATCCACCATCAAATATCATTTTTCAGCAAACATAGGATCATTCATGCACAGACCACTCTCAAATTGAGATCTAGTCCTCCTTGGGTCATTGGGATCCCCAACTAGCTCTCCTGCTGCATGTAGTGTCTTGGCTGCCCATTTTGGCCTTGTAGGGATGTTAGGTTCTGCAATAAAATCATCTCCATCAGACAAACCAGAATCAGCATGTTCAAGAAACTCTTTACTTACTTCCTGAGGTTCAGGTGGAGAAGAGGCTTCTCCAACTTCCACTACTGCAAGGGGTTCTTCTTCAAACTGAACACACCTTTCAATGAAGGATTTGTTTGTGCTCAAATTTATCAGCTTGTACCCTTTTGAATCTTTAGAGTATCCAACAAAAAGACACTCTTGGCTTTGGGGCTGCAAATCCTTCCTCTTCTCTGTTGGAATTCTAGCCCGTGCCTTTGAGCCAAAAATCCTGAAATGGGTCACATCTGGCTTGTGCCCACTCCATGATTTGAAGGGAGTCATGCCATCAAGATGTTTATGAGGAACCCTATTCTGAATATAGGCTGCACAGTTGATAGCTTCGGCCCAGTACTTTGGTTGCAAAGTTTTGGCCTCCATCATGCATGTTGCCATCTCCTTCAGTGATCTGTTCTTCCTCTCAGCAACACCATTTTGCTGTGGTGTGTAAGGGATAGAATGTTGCATCTGAATACCTACATCTGCACAATAATTAATAAACTCAGACTTGACATACTCACCACCATTTTCATATCTGAGGACCTTGAGTTTCCTTCCAGACTGGTTCTCAACCAAAGCCTTAAAGACTTTGAATAGGTCAAAAACTTCAGACTTGTGTTTCAGGAAGTGAACCCATCAATACTTGGAAAAGTCATCAATGAAAGTCAATGCATATTTTTCATGACTCATGGACATATGAGGGAATAGGCCAGCAACATCACTGTGGATCAGCTCAAGGGGTGCAAAGGTTCTCTCATGACTAGCTCTCTCAAATTTATGCTCTGGGTGTTTTCCTAGGATACAACCTTGGTAGACTCCTTTGGAAAATTTTATCTTGGGCAACCCTATGACCATATCTTTTTCACTAAGATCAGAAAGATACTTGTAATTTAGGTGGCCAAATATTTCATGCCAAATCTTGCTAGCCTCATTAGCATGAATCCGAAGAGCAGAGGGGTTTGAGTAGGGTAGGAAGTGTGAGAACATGTATACATTTTGAGCATGATTTGCAACTCCTTTTGCAATGACTCTACCACTTGAGATCTCTGTGATCTCAACTTCATCAGGGGAGAATATGAACTTCTTAGGATACCTAGTGTGGGTCATCTGGTACACTGAAAAGAGGTTGGAGGCAAGACCAGGCACATACAACACATTGCTGAACTGACCATGATCAAGATCAATCCTCCCTTTGCCCAAAATTTCAGTGAGAGAGTCATCTCCGAGTACTATAGGTGGTCCTTTAAACATATCAAGTGAGGATAAGGCCTCCTTGGTCGAAACCATGTGTCTTGAAGCTCCAGAATCAATGATAAAACTGGGTGAGCTTGATGTGCCAGCAACCAATGCATAAACTCTCTCTCTGTCATCTGAACTTGATCCTCCTTCTCTCTTCTTTGAGCTTTCTTGAAGGGAGATGCCATTCTTCTCCAGGAGTTGGGTCAGCATGTCTATTTGCTTCTTCATACAAGAGCTTTCAGTGTGATTTCCCTTATTGCAGTATGCACACTTGTTCATTTCACCTTTTTTTTTTCTTCTTCTGGTAGTTCTTCTTGGAACCTTGTGGCTCCTCCGGAGACTGTTTCTTGTCTCTCTTTTGCTCAGGTGGCTTTTTAACTTTCTTTTTGATTTTTGAATCCACCTTTGAATCTCCAGCAATTAGAGCTTGATCTTTGGATGGTTTGATGGTGCCCATCATCACCAGCTTATCATGTTCTTGTGTGAGAGATTCCATGAAATCTGCAAGGCTAGGCATCTTCTAGGTTTAAGCTGTCAGTTTTGTGGCATAGAAGGTCGAAACAAACATTGAATAGTCAGGGCCTAGCTTCGAGAGAATGGCCAGGATGAGCTGATCATCCAGCTTTTCGATCCCACACTGTTTCAGCTGCAAAACAAGTGCTTTGAACTTGGAGAAATATAGCTGCAGGGATTCAAAGCTATTTGGACTTAGATAAATCAGCTCATTTTTGATTTGATGTCCCCTCATCTCATCTGTCTTTCCAAAAAGATTATAAAGATTCTCCCATAATTCATTCGGTGATGTCAATCCATCAAGATGGAAAAGGAGGTCTCTGGAAATACGCAGACACATGAGACCATAGGCCTCATCCCTCCTGTGGTGCCATTTTATCTTCTCTGCAGCTGCATTGGGCTCTGCTTCTGTTGCCATAGTCACCCTGTAGAGGCCTTTCACTCTCAACAGTATCTCCATCTCTGCTTTCCATTCAAATAAATTGAAGGGAGTCAAGATAGTTTTCTGTGATTGATCCATAGCTTAGAAAATCTGTCCTGGCTGTTAGTAGAAGGCTCCCAGTCATTGATGTCGAACCTACAAAACAATTTTGAAGGAGAGAAATCGATATACAATGGCTCTGATACCATGTGGAAATTGAACCCAGTGATAGATTAATTTTACTCACAACAATTAACAATTGATCATGCAAAATCACTCACCAAAGAGACTGAAATTGGAGCTGAACACTAAACTGTATTAACTCAGTGTACAATAGCCAAACCTGTAACATAATATGTTTCTAAATAAATAAAATACATCAGGGATTCGAATGCATGAGGAGCAATTCGAATCTAGCATAAAGCAGGATTACTAAAAATAAGCAAATCCCCCATAGGTGCAAAAAGCTGATCCCAAATCAGTCATGGAGCTCACGAATTAGCAAAAAGGCTTAGGCAAGCTAAAGAGTGATGGAATGAAAACTAATACATGATTTTACAAGGAGAAAAGAGAGGAGGATGTGTAGGACAAAAAACTAGTCAACCTCACCTAGTCAAGCTTTTCCATTTGCCTTAAAACACTGAAAAAGCAGGGAATAAAGCAGAAAAAGAAGAAGGGCGCTTAGGAGGCCAGGAATAAATTAGATTTGATTCCTTGAGGTTTCCCAAGTGCTACATGAGTCAAATAAGGCAAGTTTGACCACTATGGATAGGTAAATGACAACTTGCATAAGGTGGGACACATGAACTAGGAAAATAAGACAAAAATAATTAAATTTATGTCTAAGGTGATAAACTATGGGTTGATTATTCTAACACTTAGTGAACTAACCATTCGACACATAGTGCTTCAGCCCACCGATGAAAGTTTTTCCGCCTGATGCTTAGTAGTTCCGCTCACTGATAGGGTTTCCCCGCCATTATATTTTACCGAGGGTTATTATATATAGTGGTGGAACATTGTTTATTATTATCTTGGTTGAAAAATGCATCCGCTCCGTCCTTGTTGAATCGAACTGTACCACTGTGCCCAGCTGTCTGGATTTCATTTGATTGGCTTGCTATCGTGGAGGTTCTTGGGTCGTCTCACTGACTGCACAACATTTTTCTAGGTAGGCCAACCACGGTCTCCTTTTTCTTGATTTTATTGGTCGTCTTGGGAACTAGGGTCTTCCCCTAGTTGGGTTTTCCTGCAGTTGTGTAGTTAGCTGTTTAGAATGAATATTTATCCTCGTGGCATGAGGCATATCAGTTAATTTGATAGTTTTGGCGGTGGGGGTTTCTTCAGCCTGTGTTTTGAGCCGTTATGGATGCTCTATCCCAGTCTGAAATATTAGGTAGTTGGTGCAGACAAGCGTTACACTATCTGCACCTACTATTTTGGGGTTGTTTATGGTCATCCAAGGGGAGGTTTCAGTTTTTCATAGGCGCTTACTCTATTTTCGTGGAACGACGAGGGGGTTTTCAATATTTTGGTCAAGTTGGGGATTTCCACCTTTTCTATCACAGTATACGGTCTCACAATTTGAGGATTAACCTCATTGATAGTGTGGTTCATGTTATTGAAGATTTAGATTATTTCAATTGCAGTCCAAATTATATGATGAGCTTTCTATCAGGGTTGCAATTTTTGTTGCAGACAGTGGACTAAGAAGATTTATTTTGCCTTGTCATTTTCTTTTATGCATTAATACTATGTATAGTTTATTTTTAAGAATGCATATGGAAGAGGTAAATAGTTTGCTACATTTTTTCTTGATTAACACTTACTAAAAGCTCAAATGGTCTAAGAACATACTGTGTTTATGATAGGGTAATTGTTGCAAAGGAGATATGTCTACAAGACAAAAGAAGAAGGCTCCTGTTGCTGAAGGAGAACCAGAGGTTGAAATCATCACCAAGGTGGAATAAATATATGAAGATACCAAATCTACCACCCGAATAGAGCCATATTATAAATGGGGTGAAATATACAGGATGATTGCAAATTAGAATGTGCCTGATGCAGGATTTGAAGAGCTGATTATTTATGCAAATATCAAGAAATCGGCTCTTATGAAGGTAGCCACAAGACCTGAGTTGTTCCCATGCTCAGAGTTGATCGGCTGGATTCTGCCTAGGGCAGATGTAAGTAACTATGGTGATCCTGGAAAATACTACCAAATAAGGATACGCTACATACAATCCTGCTTATGTCTCAATGGCATATCACTTGCCTCTTGCTCAAATTTACTTTACTGAAAATTGGTTGAAAGAGACAAATTTAGACCTGGTTGAAATAGTTAAGAGAATGATGATACCATGGAAGAAATTTTGAACCAGGCCATCAGGAGAATAAGATACAACCACTCTCTGGACCCCTTATAGATTTATAGCACTGATGCTGAATAGAATTTTTGGGAGAGCTCATGGAAAAATCTTTGAATTGGGTTGGGTACCAATTATTTTCTATGTGGCCACTCAAGGAACCATATTCAATTGGGAAAACATAGTGTCCAATAGCCTCTCAGCCTGCATATCTTCAGCTTTGGGAGGGGTATCATAGAAGAATTCAGAGTTCTACATGAGCTCTATCCTAGTTGATTGTATACTATGTACCCAATATTTCCCAGCCTTGAGGTGTAATTGGGATAGGGATACGACCCCGGTATACACTACATACAAATTACTGTGGGCACACAAATACCATGGTTACTACAGAGAAATATGTGAACATTTCATGATGTCGTTGTTCACTCTAATTTTTTTGACCGAATGTAACTGCATGTCCAAAGAGGCGTTCAAGGCCATTGAGAAATATGGAGACTACTATTTAACTGAGGAAGGTATGTATATCAAAATGTATGGGGGTTCTAGAGAACCTTCTCTACTCCCTCAATATGCCACTGATTATGTGTTGCATAAGGAGGCAGTCATGCAAGTATATCTTGATGGTGTGGGGAGCTTTTTTGTTCGAGCATAAAAAGGAAACATTTCCTGCCATACCTTTCTGGCTAGGGAGTTGTAAGTTTTAAAAGGTAAAATAGACTGCAGAATTTGTGCAGGAGCTGGAGCAATTCCATTTTGGTGAGATGAAATTTCACAAGAATGACTCCCAGAATAAGGTAGCAGAACACTGCAAAGAGGCAAACGTTCATTTCGAATACACCAATTTATGGGACAAAGATGAAGAAACCTTCAGAAGTGCAAAGAATATGACTTCCTTAAAGAAGAGATTTAAATAGAAAATCACTATTGTAGGCGGGAAAGGAAAAACTGTACAAAAGACTAAGACAACTGAAGAAGAAGAAGCCAGAAAGAGAAAAGAAGATGCTAGAAGACTAGCACAAGAGGTAGAAAGCTGGCTAAAGAATGAAGAAGAAGAAAGAAAGAGAGCTGCAGAGGAAGCAACAAATAAGGAAGAGGAGGAGAGAAGGAGAAATGAAGAAGCAGAGATAAAGAAAAGATAAGATGAAAGTAAGGATCTGATATTGATAGGATCTAAAAAAAATCAGCAGACTATTGACCCAATAAATACACAGGAGGAACATGATCATACAGACCAAGATCATGGACAAGATAATCCTGATTCCCAGGAGCCCACTGCAACTTCTGGCAGCACTCAAGGGCAAGATGTGTTTTCTAGAATGAATTTGATACCTTTCATGCAGCAAGAAGAGGAGGAGATACTTGATTTCAACACCATTTTCTATGACAAGGAGAAGAAAATGATTGTCAAAATAACTGAGAAAAAGGTTGAAACAGGAGGACAATAAGGTAAGATGATAACTGATAAGACTTTGGTGTATGGAATAGATTCAGATCTAAGACTGCCAGCAAGAGTTGGGGTGGCGTTAACCCAAGCTAATTAAGATAATGTAGATAGGCTGATGACGAATCTCGAGCAATCAAGAAAAAACACAACTCAGTTGAAAGAAACACTGAAGAAAGAGAGAGATGAAGGCCATAAGTTGAAGAGGAAATTTGAGGACATGCAGAATGAGGTGAGGACTTCAAAGACTGAACTCCAGACTTTGCAGGCTAATAAGGAGGTTTTAGAAATTTCTGCAAGAAATAAGGAAAAAGATGCTCAAAACAGCTTAGCATAATTATGAAGGCTGCAGCTAGAGCATCAAGTATTGAAATCTGAGAAAGATAACCTCCAGGTGTCCTACGAAACTCTAGGTGTAGAGAAGACCTAGTTGCAAAACAGGGTCATTGAGTTAGAATCAAAGAAGGATGCCATGGAAGAAAAAGAGAGACAGTATAAAATACAGGTGGCAGCCTTGGAAAAACAGAATGCTTCATTGACAACATCACTGAAAGATGCCAGTGAACAGAAGACATATGTCCAGCCTTTGAAGGAACATGTTATAACTCAAAGAAGAAGAATCCACCAACTGCAAATGTGTATTGAGGAAGAAATATGTAAAATATTACAGATAGATAGTAGATTAAAAGAAATATTGGACACCACATCTTATTTTGTGGATAGATCTCAAGAGATTCTAGAGATTCTAATAGGAAGAATAGTGTGGATAGAGACAAATGAGGAAACCCCTACGGAGCTACCAGTAAAAGATCGACAGAGTTTAAAGCAGGATTATGATTTGTTGGAGTTTGCAATCAATGCTGCATAAGAATTCAAGAAAATAGTGAATAAAACGAGAGGAGCATGTACATAATACTGGAGAAGAGTGCTCGTCACATACAATAGATGCCGGGTTTCTACAGAAAAAAGGTTGGATATGATACCAGAGCATGAGATGTTCATAGAAAATCTACATAATAGGTATCAGGAAGATGAGTAGGAGATTCAACAAGTCAAGGATCTAGATGTGTAGATTCTGAAGAATGCAGTAGCTCATGCAGCAGTAAGTATCCACTTACTAGAAGACCAACTGCGCCTGAGTCTGGCGAGAATAGAAGTAGTTAAGAATCAGGCTGCTAAGTATGAGATAAAAATCTGTTTTCTTGAACCCTCTGATTTTGAAGGCATAGTAGTAGAGGCCCAGGCGTGGAAAAAGTTCATAAATGACCAAGCGGGCCCTTCTTCATTAAAGTGTTCTCTTAAATTTTGATTTTAAATGTAATATATTGTATAAATTATGAGCACTCACTACAAGACAAAATTTTGGGATCGAAAGGTTGGGGAAGCACAAAGGTTTTGCTTTTTTGTATAAATATAAGAGATTTAGATGTAGAAGGGAATCCTTTCCCAAGAAGTTTTTGAGAGATATTGTAAGAAAAACTACTTCCTTTTGCAATAAATAATTACAAGTTTATGCTGGAGAAAGTTTGGTGGAATGTTTCAAATGCTTTGCTATGGATCAGTTGAATGTGAACTATTTCCTTTTCAGCTTATGTCCATTAAGTATGAGATCGTTCTAAATCATTGCATTTCTACTTATGTTATGAATATCTTATAGTTTATTCTGTGAAATTTCCACTGTGAGTAATGGAGGTTGTCATAAACAATAAGCTATCTTGTTGTTCATATTTCTATTAATGTTCATGTGTTATAAAATAAATAACAACTATCTATGATTGTTCATAATAAATGTGCAGAAATACATTACTCATTGTTAATTGTTAATTCTGCTCCCTAGGGATATGTTAGTTAGTAATATTTAGTTTCTTGTTGTGTGTGATTTAGATGCGAGAGAGTTAAGGAAAGAGGTAAGAATCTGCGCATCACATTGTGACACTCCTTGTTATCTCTATCAATCTGTATTTTTAGATAGGCACTTGCACATCATACTTAAACACAGAATAAAAATTTACACGGTGGACCTGGCCGTAACCGGTAAAACCTTTAATTTGTTACTTGACCTACGGTAGCCAGAATGTAAACCGAACGGATTCCCCATACCAAACAATAATGAGCTAGTTGGGAATGTTATTGGGGAGAATCCATAACTGTTGTTACCTACGATTTTCTAGGCCTCAACAAGATGCTTCTCGGAATAAACATCGGGGTACAATACATAAAATATACAAGTGAATACATTCCTAAGTTACAAATACATCAACACTCCCTCTTAACTAGGAAAGTATTCTCTCAACACAATTTATCAGCACAAGTCTTCTTCTTTGTATCATCTGGATCATCATCAAGTCATCTTCATTACTAGATCTGGATCATCAAAAATGGATCATCACTGGATCATCATCATCATCATTGCTTCCTCTATCTCAATCAAATGGTGCTATTTCTTCATTCTTCTCATCACAGGAAGTTCTATAGAGCCAGTCCTTTTTCATGCTGGTTGTAGGCCTAGCCTCCATGTAGGTCTTCTTCAGTGCTTATATCTGACCCTAAGTCAAAATGGCATGCCCATCACTTATATCTTACCATGGGAGGAACACATCCAGGAACCATGTCAGAAAGGCACACCCAACACTCACATCTGACCATGGGAGGAACACATCCAAGAACCATGTCAGAAAGGCCCAACACTCACATCTGACCATGGGAGGAACACATCCAAGAACCATATCGGAAAGGATCAACACTCGCATCTGACCATGGGAGGAACACATCCAAGAACCATGTCAAAAAGGCTCAGCACTTATATCTAACCATGGGAGGAACACATCCAAGAACCATGTCAGAAAGGGTTAGCACTTATATCTGACCATGGGAGGAACACATCCAAGAACCATGTTAGAAAGGGTCAGCACTTATATATGGCCATGGGAGGAACACATCCAAGAACCATGTCAGAAAGGCTCAACACTTGTATCTGACCATGGGAGGAACACATCCAAGAATCATGTCAGAAAGGCTCAACACTTATATCTTGCCATGTGGGGAACACGTCCCGCATCCATGCTAGAAGGGCTCAGCACTTATATTGAGACATGTGGGGAACACATCCTACATCCATGCTAGAAGGGCTCAGCTCTTATATCTGATCATGTGGGAACACATCCTACAGTCTCCTCAAAATGGCTCTATAATTACATCTGATCATGTGGGAACACATCCCACAGTCACATCAGAATGGCTCTGCACTTACATTTGATCATGTGAGGACACATCCCACAGTCACATCAGAATGGATTCGCACTTACATATGATCATGTGGGAACACATCCCATAGTCACATCAGAATGGCCCTGCACATACATCTGATCATGTGGGAACACATCCCACAGTCATATCAGAATGGCCCTCAGGTCTAGGCTAAGTATTCCTGGTAACTGACCAGGTGCCTCCATTCTCCCAGAGAATGGCCTTCAGTGCTTATATATGATCATGTGGGAACACATCCCACAGTCACCTTAGAATGTCTCAACACTTACATCTAAACATGGAAGGAATTAATCCTATAACCATGTCAGAATGGCTCACGAACTCATCACTTCCCCTTGGAGGGAACCTCGATTTGGAGAACACCAAGTTTCTCCTTGAAGTACTCAAACTTCACTTTGGCCAATGGCTTAGTCAACACATCATATATCTGTTCATTCACCGCAACATACTGGAGCTTCATTTCTCCTCTCTGCACCATATCCCTCATATAGTGATATTTGATCTCGATATGCTTCGACTTGTCATGGAACACCCAGTTCTCAGACAACTTCACACAACTCTAGTTGTTGCAATATATACAAGTATAATCCAACTGGAGATCAAATAAATCAAATAGTAGCTTCCTCAACCATACTACCTCACAACTAGCTGAACAAGCTGCGACATACTCTGCTTCAGCTGTACTCAGTTCCATGTAAGAATTTTTCCTGCTAAACCAAGAGATCATACCTGATCCCATACTGAAGCAACACCCTTAAGTGCTCTTTCTATTGATGGAACTGCTTGCCCAATATGAATCAACATAACCTTCCAGGTTAATCTTCTGATCAGCCTTATACTTGAGCCCATAATCAACTTTACCCTTTAGGTACCTCAGAATATGCTTTGCAGCAATCAAGTGAACATGTCTTGGATCCATCAGGAACTGGCTCAAGGTGTTCACATCAAAGCAAATATCTGGTCTTGTATTCATCATGTACATCAAGGACCCAATCATCTGACGATACATCGTAGCATTAGTCGTCTCTGATGAAGCATCACTCAATAGCTTCAGGTTTGATGCCATAGGTGTGGTCATGGCCTTGCAGTCCATCATCCTGAATGTCTTCAGGATCTCTACTGCATACTTCCCTTTTACCAGGGAGATTCCATTTGCAATCTGCCACACCTCCATGTCTAGAAAGTAGTGCATCATACCCAAGTCCTTCATCTTGAACTTGGAGGCAATTCTCCTTCTTGAAAATTTAATGAGTTCCTCTTTTCTGTCAAAAACAAGTCATCGACATATAACAACAACATCACTGGTCTTCCACCTTCAACCTTGAAGGAAAGTTTGGAATTTGATTTACTCTCAGTAAAGCCTAGAGCCATCAGTAAGCTTTTCATCCTATCGTACCAAGTCGAACCTTAGGATCTTCTGCAGTCACTCCTTCTGAAGCGGAGCATCATTCTCCCTTTGTATTTCATACTCTATGCACTAAAACATTCTGTACCGGAGTGACAAGTAGCTTCCTCTTCTACTAATATTCTATGTATCCATCTAGGATCATTGGATACCAAGATCCTCTATCTTGAACTTTTTCAAAAGTTCTTCTTGCACCCATCTGTGAGCTTGTCATCCTCTATAGGATTTCATCTTCAACCTTGTAGAAAAGGTTAATATCTTCATCACTATAGGTGATCTTCAAGCTCCTCATGTATGTGTCATCCTATGGGTGTCTTTTGAGCTTGTATAAGGCCTTCTTTCATTTTCACAAATGATTCTTCCTATCATGTGTCTTAACTTCTAACAACTGCAAATGTCTCTTCGTAGTCTATGCTTTCTTTTCGTGAGAATCCTTGTGCTACGAATCTTGTCTTGTATTCCACAATCTTCTCTTTAAGTCGATACTGCATCCTAGACATCATTCTTCTTGAACTAGTCTTCCCTTTCTTCTTGGCTACTTCTTCATCAATGATGTCACTGCATTCGTCATATTATTCTTCATCTTGGATTATTTCTCGAACTATCGTCACTTGTTCTTCGGAACAAGTCTCAACCTTCTTTGCTTGTAGGTGATTGTACACGATCTTTCCTACAAGTCAAATGCATTAGTTGTGTGGTTAGAAACATTTCATAAGGTATATTCATAATGAAAAATTCTTTTGCATCAAGATATAATCATGCAACTATTTAGCCAATACAACATTCATCCATATCTCACGGAAACGTTCTAGATGCCTTCCATCTCTACTAGGACAACAATGAGATTGTGCAATAATCCAATATGTCAACAAAGAGGTTTCATTCTAGATAAGTAGAAATCGAGAGTTGTATAGCACCATGAGTTACTTACCCATCACATGCATATTAGTACTATACTGTCATTAATGCAAACATTCTATCATGCATAATACATCAACTGAATATAAACAAATGCATAACAATATCATGAAACACTTATCTTTAATTGTTTCATGGGTAGACTCCTTATTGAGCCTTTCGCTTCATCATCTTATTCATTCATGACTTCATCATTTCTTATCCAAATGCTCAAGATGGATAAGAGGTTCTTCAAAAATTTAGTTTTGCATATTCCTCATTGCTTGAGGTATCTTCTTTGGATTGTGAGAGCTTGATCTTCAGTTGCTCCCATCTTCTCTTCTCTTATTATCGGTCAAGATTCTTCTTCTATTCACTCTTCCTAGATTCTACTGAAGGTAATCACTTCCTTCTGGCATACATTCCTCAAATGAAAGAAACCCATGATCCTGGGAGGCCATTCAAGGTGGTTATCACAACTTTTGCATTCTCCACTTCTTCTTCTACCGCTTCAAGTTGTTCTTTGATTTGATAGACCCTTGTAAAGTATGATTGTATGGTCTCTGCATTCAGGTTCTTCACATTCTTCAACTGTTTTCTCAAAGTCATCTTCCAATTTATGTTCTTTCCTTCTGTTGTAGCTGCAACCATTCTCCCCAAATTTCTTAAATTTTGGGCCCCTCCTCATGATGTAGCATTGTTTTAATCGTTGGGTCCTTTGAATTTTTGGACATGTTTAATTTTGGATGATTCTAAAGATTAACTCTCGCCCTGGTTTTCAAATTTGATTGTGATGGAAATTGTTGTGGGTTGCAGTTTTATTTGCTTGTCGATCGGATCAAGTTTCTTTGTTTTGGGTCACCGCTTCAGAGGTAAAGCCAGTTTTTGTCCGTTGTTGAAATTCGAGGGATGTCCAAAACACTTAAATAGTTTTTATACATTGGGCGTTGAAAATATGTTTGATTGGCGACTGTTGTCCTTTTCTCGTCCGCCGTTGCGGCTTCCAAAGCGGCTTAGCATTCGAAGTGCAAAGCAATCTGACCGCCGATGTTTCTTAGTCTTTTAATTGCCTGTCCGTAGCCTTTTCTCTTCCGTCGTTGCGGCTGGGAAAGTCATTTGGCTTCCGATGTGATGTCTTCCGACTTTCGACTAAAGCATTTCCCGCCCGCATTTCGCATGTCTTTAGCCCTTGTCTCTTCCATCGTTGTGGCTCCCAAAGTAGTTAAGCCTCTGAAGTATAAATCCTTCCGGCTTCCGATTGAGAGTGTTCCTTCCCGCGGGTAGTGTATCCTTAACATCTCCTTTGCCGTCGTTGCGGCTAGGAAATCCTTTTCGCGTCCGATGTTGATATCCTTCCGACTTTCGATTCAGAACTTTCCTGCTCGAGGCTCAGTCAAAACTCTTCCGTTTGGTAAAGCAAAATGCACTATTCAAGTGGACTGAAATTGAGAAGAGCGCATTCAGCAAAATCAAAACTGCTGTTGCACATGCACCCTCCCTGAAAATCCTAGATTTCCACAAAGATTTTATCTTGTATACCTTTGCATCCGATGATTCACTAGTAGCTATGCTCACCCAAAAGGAAGATGGGGGGGATGAATTCCCAATATCCTTTATGAGTACTGGTCTGCAAGGGGCTGAATTAAACTACCCAGCCATCGATAAGAAAGCTTATGCTGTATTTAAAGCAGTAAAGCAATTCAGGCCTTATATTTTAAAAAATAGAACCAAGGTGATCGTCCCCTACCCAGCTGTAAGGTCTCTTCTTGTACATAAGGAGTTAGAAGAAAGAAGAGGCAACTGGGTAATAGCTCTTCAAGAGTACGACCTTGAATTCAAGCTAGCATCTATAGTTAAAGGACAAGGGTTGTGCAAACAGATGACTGAAAATGGAAAAAATGAAGAACATGCCTCAGAAGATGAAGTCGAATTAGATGTAACGGAGGTATGTCCTTTGTTTACAGCTCCCAAGTCTTGGTATAGAGACCTTGTGCATTACCTGTAGGCAGGGCTGTTGCTAGAACATTGGAGTTCCAAGAAAAGAAGGGCACTGCATCTTAAATCAGCATCCTATCAACTTGTTGAAGGAGTATTATTCAGAAAGAATTATGACAGGGTTCTTCTCAGATGCTTAGAAAAGGAATATGCGAAGAAAGTAATGTCAGACTTGCATGACGGTCCTGCTGGGGGACATTATTCAGGAGATACTACAGCCCACAAAATCCTTAGGACAGGTTACTATTGGCATACGCTCTTCAAATATGGACACGCACATGTCAGGAAATGTGATATTTTCCAAAGGTGTAGTGGGAGACAACCTAAAGCAGCAGCACCCCTAAAGCCTATGATGATCACGGAACCATTTGAGCAATGGGGGCTGGATATTATTGGAGAAATAAAACCGAATTCCTCTCTCCATCACAAGTACATTCTGACCGCGACTGATTATTTCAATCGCTGGGTCGAAGCTATCCTGGTGCGCAAGATAAATGAAGATGAGGTCATCAGCTTCCTACAAGATCATATCATGACTAGGTTTGGAGTTCCAATTTCGTTAGTCTTTGATAATGCTAAGTACTTTTCGTCAATTAAATTGACTGCATTTGCTCATGATAAAGGGATAAAATTGCATTATTCTGCTAATTATTGTCCACAAGGAAATGGCCTGGCTGAATCCTCTAACAAAAATCTGATTAGAATTTTAAAGAAGACTGTAATAGAAAACCAGAGGAGTTGGCATGCAGCGCTACAAAATGCCCTTTGGGCTGATAGAGTCACCCCCAAGTATTCGATTGGAGTGTCTCCTTATACCCTTGTTTATGGTAAAGAAGCCATCCTTCCTCCCAATATCATGCTTCCTTCTTCCATAATAGCTCAAGAATCTAGAGGGTCGGATGATGAATTTTTGCAAATAAGGATATATAATCTTCTGAAAGCAGAAGAGGCTAGATCTAAAGCTAGAGAGCGCTTTAAGCAATAGCAGGAGGTAATAAAGAGATGGTTCGACAAACATAATGCTGGAACAAAAGACTTTGAGGTGGGTGATTTGGTTCTCAAATGGGATCACCCCCATGATGAGAAAGGAAAGCATACTAAATTCCAGCAGTTGTGGGTAGGCCCTTATCAGATAGTGGCAAAGCTTGGCCCTTCTACTTATAAGTTGCAAGATCTGGAGGGGTGGGAAGAGAACTTACCAGTGAATGGTTTGGTTCTCAAGCCTTATTTTTCCTGAGTTTCTTTGAGTTATTTTGTCTTGTATATAATTAATCTGTTTGGCTGTCTTTTGAGTCATGTTTTTTAGTTTGTTTTAGTTTGTTTTTTCTTGATTCCAATAAAGGGAATGAACCTGTGGTTGCATGGAGAACATCAAAATGTTTGGGAATGATGAACATTTTGGGTCTCAGACTGTGTGTTGCTAAAAGAACTTCTTCCAGTTTAGCAGTTTTCTTGAATAAGCTTTGTGTGCATTGAAGTCCTGCTTAACCCCTGTGAAATAAACCGTATTCGAAGAGTCTAGAATACTATGTTGAGGCTCCATCCACGTCACACTTAAAATGTTCTAAGGAGCGACAGCAGAGGACCCATGGAAAGGAGCGAGGTGAACAGTATATTAAATATAAATGATCCCATGCCAATAAACAAAGGCTAAAAGGCAAATAAGAGTCAAAAAATCCTATGAAAGCATCATACATCAAAGCAGATGCTGAATCATAAGTACTAAATTGTTGGAAGATCCTCTCCGTCTATGAGCTGAAACATGAAGTACACCGCTCACACAAAAGGACACTATGGGATAGAGGATCCTGAATTAAAATTCAGTAAGGGAGGCATGCAGGAGGACTCATATAAAAAGGGACAAAAGTCCAGAAGCACAAAAGTGCTAAAGTGGCATGGGAATGAGGAACAAACGAATATTTCTGTTTACCATTTGCTACAACCCTGTGGTGTCTAAGATATCTACTACCCGAAGACAAAAGTAATAATGAAACTCATCCTCTGGCCTCAACAGAGTTATCTGGACTTGAAAATCTTGGTTTCCACTCTCCCAAATTGGACTATCATCAATGATTAAAGGTACAAACTTCGGTCATTTGAGAAATCTAGATAGCTGGAAGAATTCAATAGATGCATTTATTCTTAAACAGTCTGTCACTCAAAGAACAATCACCCAGAGATCTAGGCTCACCAGGTAATCGCCAATTGTTGCAACTGCAACCATTCTCCCCAAATTTCTTAAATTTTGGGCCCCTCCTCATGATGTAGCGTTGTTTTAATCGTTGGGTCCTTTGAATTTTTGGACATGTTTAATTTTGGATGATTCTAAAGATTAACTCTCGCCCTGGTTTTCAAATTTGATTGTGATGGAAATTGTTGCAGGTTGCAGTTTTATTTGCTTGTCGATCGGATCAAGTTTCTTTGTTTTGGGTCGCCGCTTCAGAGGTAAATCCTGTTTTTGTCCGTTGTTGAAATTCGAGGGCTGTCCAAAACACTTAAATCATTTTTATACATCGGGCATCGAAAATATGTTTGATCGACGACTGTTGTCCTTTTCTCGTCCGCCGTTGCGGCTCCCAAAGCGGCTTAGCATCCGAAGTGCAAAAGCTTCGATCGCCTGTCCGTAGCCTTTTCTCTTCCGTCGTTGCGGCTGGGAAAGTCATTTGGCTTTCGATGTGATGTCTTCCGACTTCCGACTAAAGCTTTTCCCGCCCGCATTTTGCGTGTCTTTAGCCCTTTTCTCTTCCGCCGTTGCGGCTCCCAAAGTAGTTAAGCTTCCGAAGTATAAATACTTCCGACTTCTAATTGAGAGTGTTCCCGCCCACGGGTAGCGTATCCTTAACCTCTCCTTTGCCGCCGTTGCGGCTAGGAAAGCCTTTTCGCGTCTGATGTCAATATCCTTCCGGCTTCCGATTCAGAAATTTCCCGCTCGAGGCTTAGTGAAAACTCTTCCATTTGTTAAAATTTTTAGATTAAGGGATGCACCTGGCCGTTTTCTTGTGGATTAGCCATTTCAGGTGGTTTAGGTTAACGTTTAAAATGACATTTCAATGAATGATGCACCGTAATTGATTGTAGGTAGAACTCAAGGGACTGTTGGGGCGACCACATGGTGAAGGCGTAGCTGACAGTTTGTAAAAACATAAAATCGAAACTGGCCGAGTCGCAAGGGAGACGAGCGAAGGAAAACACAAAAAATTGAAAGCAACAAAAAATGAAGATCTGAAAGGTCCAGTAGTTACTCAACTGATCATGAGCATACGAAGAAAGATGAAGAAGAGGAATATGAAGCGTTGGGGAACGGAAATGCCAGAGGTTTGGGGAAACCCAAGCGGTCTGCTAATTTTGTTTAAATTTCTGAAAGTTAGAAGTTACAGGGACTTTTTCCCTGGAAAAACTTGTACACCATTTGCTTGTAAAAGGAACTATTTCATTTTACAATCAGAAACTGCAACTTTTGCCTGCTGGAGAAAGCGAAATGTGGAATGTATCAATGAGATTAAATGAACAATGTTGAAGGGGAACTATTTCATTTTCAGCTGTGTTTCATTAACTATGAGAGTGTTTAACTTCCTGAACCTATGTTCTTGTTGAATGTTCTTTAGTATATTTTGTGATGTTTTCCACTGTGAGTAATAAATGTTGTCTCTAAACAATTGGCTATCTGGTTGTTCAAATATCTGTAATTGTTCATGTGTATTGAAAGAAGTATCAGCTATCTGTAACTCTTCATAATGCATGTACAAAATATATTACTCACCAATGAATGATAATCCTGCTCCCTAGGGATAGTTTAGGTAGTTAGTTTTAATTTCTTGTTGTATGTGATTTAGATGCTTGTGAATGCTAAGACAAGAGGTAAGAACCTGCGCATCATGTTGTGACTGTTCCTTGCATCTTATCACCTTGCATGGTTAGTTAGGCACTTGCATATCATACATTAAATCAAAAAATACAAAAAATACATGGTGGACCGGGCCGCAACCGGTAAAGCCTTTGTTTTTGTTACTTTGACCTACGGTAGCCAGACCGCAAACTGGACGGATTCCCTATGCCAAATAGTCACGGGCTAGTTGGGAACGTTGACTGGGGAGAATCCCTTACCGTTGTTGCCTGCGAATTTCTGGGCCTCAATAGTTTTGGCGCTAGAAGGAGGGCCACCAGTGTATGGTTGGCCGAGGAAACCCGTTTTCCCGAGATTATTCCACCGATAACAGTTATGAAAGCAGTGGGATTCATAATCCAATTCCGGAAGAAAGAGAACATCTATATTCTGTTGGAAATGAAGTTGTTAATGATCTGAGAAGACACACCAGGGCATATGTAAAGAATATTGGAGGATTTCCAATCATCTCTGAATTGCCCAGAAGAGAATATAAAAGGAAAGATCATCCTATAGTAGAAGACTCAGTGTTGGTTGGAGACTGGGAAGAACTTGTAGAAACAACCTTACAGGAAGTTGTGCTACCTTTGAATAAAAAATTCCCAGATACCCCTCACAGTTCTCCTGCTCACACTCCTATTGGCTCACCACCTCACTCTCCACCTAGAATCATGGCGTGAGTAAATGCAAATCCACGACCTGCTTGGAGAGCCAGATCACCGTTAAACCTGACACCTCCATTACACGACCTACCTCAAGCCTTTGACAAGATGTTGCCCAATTTCGACCCAAATGAGAAAATATTAGTAGATGATCACCTACAAAGTTTTTACTTGTAAATTGAAGGATTAAGGGCCGGGGAGTATGAAGATGTAGTCTGCAGACTGTTCCCACATACCCTTAAAGCAGCTGCGGCATCATGGTACTTTGGGTTGCTTGATAACTCTATCCCTGATTGGGATACCTTCGAAAGAATTTTCAGAAGTAAGTATGCAACTCAGAAAACTCATGCAGCCCTCATGAAAGGGCTGTGCACCTTGAAGAAAGAGAGAAAGGAAAAAATGCACAGTTTCACACAAAGGTTTGCATCCTATCTCAAGAATTTTTCTGAAACAGATAAACCTTCAGACAAAGTTCTGATTGAATATTATACTTCAGCTTTAGGCCCTGATTTGGCCATGTTTGCCAAAGGTAGGGCCAAGCCTACTTTGATGGAAACCTATGAAGAGGCAGAAGTAGTGGAAGCTGAAAGAGAAAGTATTGAATATTATCCAGAACAGTCAGGAGAGAAAGGTGCAGGAAGGAAATCCTTATTGTTTACTAAGCCTAAGGAAGAGAAATCGCCAGATTATGAAAATATGGCAAAAATGATGCAGAATATTTCCAACAAAACCAAATATTTGGAGAAAGAGAAGGAAACACAAAAGTTTTAGAAGCCATATTATAAGAAAAGAGAGGATAACAATCAGTCTCAACCTCCTCCTCACAATACTGCATCTATGAATTTAACAGAGGTAGGCATGGACAATTTTTGCACTTTCCACCAATAGCCACACTCTGAAAAGAATTGTCCTCAATGGATAAATTCAATGACGTTGGTCATGAATCAGCTGTTGGATTCTAGATTAACAGAAGATGGAGATGAAGAGAGAAAAGAAAATACTACGTCAACAAAGGAACAAGAAGAGGAAACCATGGTTTTGTGGGATTCTATTTTGTTATTTGATGCTGAAGAGGAAAAGAATCAGGGCTACAAGGACGTCATGGAAACCAACGTGGCAACAAGGAGCCAAGGGCCAATTAAAGAAAACAGTCTCATTCTACCAAAGATCAAAAGGCTGCAAAGAAATGTAAAGAAATTTCAAAATAAATCCTTAGCTAATAAGATTCCAGAATTCACTATTACCAGCCAAGATACGAAGCAGAATAATACATTGGCTAGCCCAAAGGAAGGAAAGATGAATGATGATAAACCTCATCCCATTGAGCAGCCGATGGATTATGACATCGTGGAGGATTTAAAGAAGGTAAAAGTGAATGTTCCACTATTCGAAATGTGTAAAGTGCCGCAGCAAAAAGAAATACTATTGAAAGCACTTGAAGCATCGGATGAGAAGCTGCCCACTGAAAATCAAACTCAGGAAGAAGAATAAATTGGAGAAACTAGCGTTGGAGGTAAGTCTAAAAGAAAACATCCACCTTTCCTCCTTACGTTTGAAATTTTTAATCATGACGTGCACAATTGTCTAGTAGACTCAGGGGCATCAGTTAATGTCATGCCAATATCAGTCTGTAAAAAGATAAATGGGCAGCCTAAGCCATCCACGTGGAGGGTTGTTTAGTTGGATAGGACAGATGTAAAGGTAACTGGTGAGATGGAAGACATCCTAGTCCATCTGGCATCCAATGATAAAGTATACCAAGTCATTAACATCGTGGTGGCTGATATACCAGACGCTTACGGTCTTTTCCTGAGCAAAGATTGGTCGACCAAACTAAATGGATATTTTGCCTCGGATTGGTCGCATCTGTGGTTTCCATACAAGGGAAGTCCGAACCAGATTAAGATTTTAAGGGAGCCTCACATGAGATACAATGTTACTCAACTGAATGAGAAGAATGAACTAGTGGATTCTGTATTGGGAAACTATTTTATTGAGTTGGAACCAGGAAATTACCAAGCAGAAGAAGCCAGCAACACATCAGACACTCAGCCTGATCTCCTTTGTTTCTCACAGGATGATGAGATTGACTGTAAAATAGTAGACTTAGCAGTAGGAATAGATTCACATTCAGTAGTTAGTGATTTTTGGATGTTGCTTTTTGATGGCTCTAAGACATTAGAGGGGTCAGGGGCTAGCTGTGTCCTGATCGACCCCCAGAAGAATAAACATTTTCTCTCATGTAGATTAGAGTTTGAATGTACTAATAATACAGCTGAGTACGAAGCGCTGGTGCAGGGTTTGAGGAAAGCGATTGAATTAAAGGTAAGTAATCTAAGAGTTTTTGGAGATTCCAAGATTATTGTGAAACAAATCCGGAATCAAATACATTGTGTTTCCCCGCACTTGAAAGCTTACCAAACTGAGGTATGGGACCTGCTTAAATGTTTTTATGCATTCAATATTATTTCAATTCCAAGACTTAAAAATGCAGCAGCTGACCTGTTGGCCACATCAACCGCTAGGCTCATACCCACTAATAATCGATGCTCTGTCGAATTGCTTTTCAGGCCCTCAGTACCGGATATGATCACCAACCTGCGAGTGTTCGACAATGATCAACAGATAATAGAATGCTTAACAAATGACGAGGTGTTCAAAGGGGCGATTATAGATGATGAAGAACATCAGGCTGAGATGAAATATGACAATTTCATCCCTAAAGGAGTCATAACGTTGGAAATAATGTTTGATTTAAATGAGAAGTTTAGAAGACCAGCCAACGTGAAGACCCACAGCTCATCTCTACAGTTCGAGCTGATAAATTTAGGGACTGAGACGAATCCCAAATTTATGAATCTCGGCAAATGTTGTTCACCAGTAGAAAGAGAAAAATTCATTAGTCTATTTAAACAATATAAAGATGTTTTCGCATGGACATACGAAGATTTGAAAACATATGACACCAGCATCATCAAACATCTCATTCCCATCAAAGCTGGTGTTAAGCCATATCAGCAACCTTTAAGGAAATTGCATCCAAAATTGGAACCGCTGATTCAGAGTGAAGTGAAGAAATTATTGGATGCTAGAATCATTTTTAAGGTCAGACACTCAGAGTGGGTATCAAATCTGGTACCAGTGAGGAAAAAATCTGGAGAAATCAAATTATGCGTGGATTTCAGAAATATAAACCGTGCTTCCAACAAACACAACTATCCTGTGCCACCCATGGAGCAATTGCTGCAAATGGTCTCAGGTGCTGAACTGTTTTCGTTATTAGACGGTTTCTCTGGCTACAATCAAGTATTGGTAGCCGAAGAAGATAGGTTGAAGACCACATTCAGGACCAAATGGGGAACCTTTGCCTACAGGAGAATGCCCTTTGGGCTTATAAATGTTGGAGCAACGTTTCAAAGGGCTATGGACATATATTTCCGTGGATTGATTGGTCGAAGTGCTGTAGTATACCTTGACGATATTACAATATTCTCGAACAAAAGAGAAGAGCACGCATTTCACTTAAGGAAAATTTTCGAACGCTGTCGGAAATATGGCATCTCACTCAATCCTAAGAAGTGTGTGTTTGCTGTCATGGAAGGCAAGTTGCTGGGTCACATAGTTTTGAAGAAAGGAATCTCTATAGATCCAGAAAGAATTAAGGCTATTGAACAAATCCCTTTGCCCCATAATAAAAATGGGATGCAATCATTTATGGGAATGATAAACTTCGTGCGAATATTTGTCCCTGATTTTGCTCAGATTGTCAAACCACTATAGCAGATGGTAAAGCAAAATGCACTATTCAAGTGGACTGAAATTGAGAAGAGCGCATTGAGTAAAATCAAAACTACTGTTGCACATGCACCCTCCCTGAAAATCCCAAACTTCGACAAAGATTTTATCTTGTATACCTTTTCATCCGATGATTCACTAGCAGCTGTGCTCACCCAAAAGGAATATGGGGGGGATGAATTCCCAATATCCTTTTTGAGTACTGGTCTGCAAGGGGCTGAATTAAACTACCTAGCCATCGATAAGAAAGATTATGCTGTATTTAAAGTAGTAAAGCAATTCAGGCCTTATATTTTAAAAAATAGAACCAAGGTGATCGTCCCCTACCTAGCTGTAAGGTCTCTTCTTGTACAAAAGGAGTTAGGAGAAAGAAGAGGCAACTGGGTAATATCTCTTCAAGAGTACGACCTTGAATTCAAGCTAGCATCTATAGTTAAAGGACAAGGGTTGTGCAAACAGATGACTGAAAATGGAAAAAATGAAGAACACGCCTAGGAAGATGAAGCCGAATTAGATGTAATGGAGGTATGTCCTTTGTTTACAGCTTCCGAGTCTTGGTATAGAGACCTTGTGCATTACTTGTAGGCAGGGCTGTTGCCAGAACATTGGAGTTCCAAGCAAAGAAGGGCGCTGCATCTTAAATCAGCCTCCTATCAACTTGTTGAAGGAGTATTATTCAGAAAGAATTATGACGGGGTTCTTCTCAGATGCTTAGAAAAGGAAGATGTGAAGAAAGTAATGTCAGAGTTGCATGATGGTCCTGCTGGGGGACATTATTCAGGAGATACTACAGCCCACAAAATCCTCAGGGAAGGTTACTATTGGCCTACGCTCTTCAAATATGCACACGCACATCTCAGGAAATGTGATAGTTACCAAAGGTGTAGTGGGAGACAACCTAAAGCAGCAGCACCCCTAAATCTTGTGATGATCACGGAACCATTCGAGCAATGGGGGCAGGATATTATTGGAGAAATAAAACCAAATTCCTCTCTGCAGCACAAGTACATTCTGACCGTGACCGATTATTTCACTCGTTGGGTCGAAGCTACCCCGCTGCGCAAGATAAATGAAGATGAGGTCATCAGCTTCCTACAAGATCATATCATGACTAGGTTTGGAGTTCCAGTTTCGTTAGCCTTTGATAATGCTAAGTACTTTTTGTCAATTAAATTGACTACATTTGCTCATGATAAAGGGATAAAATTGCATTATTCTGCTAATTATTATCCACAAGGAAATGGCCTGGCTGAATCCTCTAACAAAAATCTGATTAGAATTTTAAAGAAGACTGTAATAGAAAACCAGAGGAGTTGGCATGCAGTGCTACCAAATGCCCTTTGGGATGATAGAGTCACCCCCAAGTCTTCGATTGGAGTGTCTCCTTATACCCTTGTCTACAGTTAAGAAGCCATCCTTCCTCCCAATATCATGCTTCCTTCTTCCATAATAGCTCAAGAATCTAGAGGGTCGGATGATGAAGTTTTGCAAATAAGGATATTTAATCTCCTGAAAGCAGAAGAGGCTAGATCTAAAGCCAGAGAGCACTTTAAGAAACAACAGGAGGTAATAAAGAGATGGTTCGACAAACATAAGGCTGGAACAAAAGACTTTGAGGTAGGTGATTTGGTTCTCAAATGGGATCACCCCCATGATGAGAAAGGAAAGCATACTAAATTCTAGTAGTTGTGGGTAGGCCCTTATCAGATAGTGGCAAAGCTTGGCCCTTCTACTTATAAGTTGCAAGATCTGCAGGGGTGGGAAGAGAACTTACTAGTGAATGGTTTGGTTCTCAAGCCTTATTTTTCTTGAGTTTCTTTGAGTTCTTTTGTCTTGTATATAATTAATCTGTTTGGCTGTCTTTTGAGTCATGTTTTTTAGTTTGTTTTTTCTTGATTCCAATAAAGGGAATGAACCCGCAGTTGCATGGAGAACATCAAAATGTTTGGGAATGATGAACATTTTGGGTCTCAGACTGTGTGTTTCTGAAAGAACTTCTTCCAGTTTAGCAGTTTTCTCAAATAAGCTCTGTGTGCATTGAATTCCTTCTTAACCCCTGTGAAATAAACCGGATTCGAAGATTCTAAAATACTATGTTGAGGCTCCATCCACGTCACACTTAAAATGTTCTAAGGAGCGACAGGAGAGGACCCATGGAAAGGAGCGAGGTGAACAGTATATTAAATATAAATGATCCCATGCCAATAAACGAAGGCTAAAAGGAAAATAAGAGTCAAAAACTCCTATGAAAGCATCATACATCAATGCAGATGCTGAATCATAAGTACTAAATTGTCGAAAGATCCTCTCCGTCCGTGAGCTGAAACATGAAGTACACCGCTCACACAAAAGGACACTATGGGATAGAGGATCCTGAATTAAAATTCAGTAAGGGAGGCATGCAGGAGGACTCATATAAAAAGGGACAAAAGTCCAGAAGCACAAAAGTGCTAAAGTGGCATGGGAATGAGGAACAAACGAATATTTCTGTTTACCATTTTCTACAACCCTGTGGTGTCCAAGCTATCTGCTACCCGAAGACAAAAGTAATAATGAAACTCATCCTCTGGCCTCAACAGAGTTATCTGGACTTGAAAATCTTGGTTTCCACTCTCCCAAATTAGACTATCATCAATGATTAAAGGTACACACTTCATTCATTTGAGAAATCCGGATAGCTAGAAGAATTCAATAGATGCATTTATTGTTAAACAGTTTGTCACTCAAAGAACAATCGCCCAGAGATCTAGGTTGACCAGGTAATCACCAATTGTTGCAGCTGTAACCATTCTCCCCAAATTTCTTAAATTTTGGGCCCCTCCTCATGATGTAGCGTTGTTTTAATCGTTGGGTCCTTTGAATTTTGGATGATTCTAAAGATTAACTCTCGCCCTGGTTTTCAAATTTGATTGTGATGGAAATTGTTGCGGGTCACAGTTTTATTTGCTTATCGATTGGATCAAGTTTCTTTGTTTTGGGTCGCCGCTTCAGAGGTAAAGCCAGTTTTTGTCCGTTGTTGAAATTCGAGCGCTGTCCAAAACACTTAAATCATTTTTATACATCGGGCGTTGAAAATATGTTTGATTGGCGACTGTTGTCCTTTTCTCGTCCGTCGTTGCGGCTCCCAAAGCGGCTGAGCATCTGAAGTGCAAAGCGCTCTGACCGCCGATGTTTGTTAGTCTTTTAATCACCTGTCTGTATCCTTTTATCTTCCGTCGTTGCAGCTGGGAAAGTCATTTGGATTCCGATGTGATGTCTTCCGACTTCCGACTAAATATTTTCCCATGCACATTTCACGTGTCTTTAGCCCTTGTCTCTTCTGTCGTTGCGGCTCCCAAAGTAGTTAAGCCTCGGAAGTATAAATCCTTCCGACTTTCGATTGAGAGTGTTCCCGCCCACAGGTAGCGTATCCTTAACCTCTCCTTTGCCGCCGTTGCGGCTAGGAAATCCTTTTCGCGTCCGATGTCAATATCCTTCCAGCTTCCGATTCAGAACTTTCCCACTCGAGGCTCAGTCAAAACTCTTTCGTTTGTTAAAATTTTCAGATTAAGGGATGCACCTGGCCGTTTTCTTGTGGATTAGCCATTTTAGGTGGTTTAAGTTAACGTTTAAAATGCCATTTCAACGAATGATGCACCGTAATTGATTGCAGGTAGAACTCAAGGGACTGTTGGGGAGACCATGTGGTGAAGGCATAGCCGCAGTTTGTAAAAAAATCAAATTGAAATCGGCCGAGTCGCAAGGGAGAAGAGCGAAGGAAAAGACAAAAAATCGAAAGCAACAAAAAACAAAGATCTGAAAGGTCCAGCAGTTACTCAATTGATCATGAGCATACGAAGAAAGATGAAGAAGAGGAATATGAAGCGTTGGGGAACAGAAACGCCAGAGGTTTGGGGAAACCCAAGCGGTTTGTTGATTTTGTTTAAATTTCTGAAAGTTAGAAGTTACAGGGACTTTTTCCCTGGAAAAACTTGTACACCATTTGCTTGTAAGAGGAACTATTTCGTTTTACAATCAGAAACTGCAACTTTTGCCTACTGGAGAAAGAGAAATGTGGAATGTATCAATGAGATTAAATGAACAATGTTGAAGGGGAACTATTTCGTTTTCAGCTGTGTTTCATTAACTGTGAGAGTGTTTAACTTCCTGAACCTATGTTCTTGTTGAATGTTCTTCAGTATATTTTGTGATGTTTTCCACTGTGAGTAATAAATGTTGTCTCTAAACAATTGGCTATCTGGTTGTTCAAATATCTGTAATTGTTCATGTGTATTGAAAGAAGTATCAGCTATCTGTAACTCTTCATAATGCATGTACAAAATATATTACTCACCAATGAATGATAATCCTGCTCCCTAGGGATAGTTTAGCTAGTTAGTTTTAATTTCTTGTCGTATGTGATTTAGATGCTTGTGAATGCTAAGACGAGAGGTAAGAACCTGCGCATCACATTGTGACTACTCCTTGCATCTTATCGCCCTGCATGGTTAATTAGGCACTTGCATATCATACATTAAGTCAAAAAATACAAAAAATACACGGTGGACCGGGCCGCAACCGGTAAAGCCTTTGTTTTTGTTACTTTGACCTACGATAGACGGATCACAAACCGGATGGATTCCCCATACCAAACAGTCATGGGCTAGTTGGGAACGTTGATTGGGGAGAATCCCTTACTGTTGTTGCCTGTGAATTTCTGGGCCTCAACACCTTCAAATATCTTGGTCAAGGAATCAAACATCTCTTTCGGTGTCTTTAGGGAAGACACTTGTGGTATAAAGTGATCCGTGATTGAATCAACAATGACCTTCTTGGCCTTGCCCAAGTTCTTCTTGTGCAAGGCTTTTAGCCTCATCTCCCTCTGGAACTGGAACCTCTCTACTTACGAAGGTCTCCAATTCATTTCCTTCAAGAACTAGTGAGATCCTATACTTCCATGCTTGGAAGTTTTCAGACTCACCAAGCATGTCATCAAGCTGGTGTGACTAGTCATTTATAAATGAGAAGCTCAAATGTAAATAGCAAAAGATTAGATCTTACTGATTTGAGGTGCCTGTCCTGGTTCTTGAGCTGGATGTTCTAGGGTTTGTCAGAGAAATCCTAATTTTCAACACTTGGAATTTTTTAGATATGATTGGATAGAAAGATATACCTCTTCAAGGCGAGCTGTCAAATGTACTCCTTTTCTAAAAATAGTGGAGGGAAGCTCCTGGAACAGGAAGCCCTAGTTTACCAATTTCTTCTAGATAAATTCCTAATACTGTTTATGCGGTATCTCAGAAATTACTACTCCTTCGTGTCTCAAATTTTGTACTAAGGTAACCTCGTATTTCCTTGTTCCAACACCATAGGTTTCATCTGAATTAGTTTCACCAATTGGGACTTATGATCGTTTTCCCAAGGTAACTTGTTTCAGAACTATTCAGCATAGTGAAGTTGTAGGGAATACCATGTGTCATTGTTTCATCTTCGGGGTTTGAACCTTGTACCAAAAAAATTATAGTCCGTTCCCTTTCTGTAACATCTTTCAAATTTTCATTTTGAATTTTGTAGCTCGAGATATAGCAATTCTCCCCAGGTGTCCTGTTTGGGGAGGAATCCTGGGAGAGGCTAGAACCCTAACTAAGAGGAATCATATCTCCTAGAATATTACGAATCTGAGGCTGAAAATTGGATTTGGTGTACATCAGGAATTTATCTTCGACTTGTGAAAGTTTTGACCCCTGATACTTCTGTAATCCCAATATATAGCGAATATACCAAAACATATCATTTTTAGTATTTGGGGTTTTTTCGGCCCGAGGTCAAAGTAAGGTTTGAATTTCCCAGAGTTTCACCCAACCAAAAATCTTGACCTAGTTCTCTAAAATTTGATTTTGATGAGGAGAGTAATCCTACGTCAGGATCACTCAAAAATTCCTCTTCTGTACAAAGCCCTAATTTCCCACACCAAAAATTGAAAATGTCCGGAATCAAATTATGCTTTGACAGAAAGATGCACCCTTCAATGGAGAGTCATCCTAGCATACTTTTGCTGATGGATTGTCGAGAGAGACCCCCCCAAAAATAAGAATCCCTAGATTTTGCAGCTGCATAGTGCCTTCTTCTCAGGTTAGCTCTGATACCATGTTAGATTTTTATCATTTAAGCAATATGATCTTAGGATCTTATCTGAGAGAATAACATGCACAACAATAAACAAAAGAGACAAGAGACACAAAGAATTTTCCTTGGGGAAACCATAAAGGAGAAAACCCTGCAACTTCCTCAGAGATAGAATGAGCACTAATGGCAGCAGTAAAACCTAAAAACATAAAGATGATCTCCAACAACTTGTTCTCTCTCTCTCTCACTTGAGAGAACTTCTCCTCTCTCACTCATGCGCCCCAAATGAGTGAGTGTATGTGTGATAAATAGAGAGGCTCACTCTCTATTTATATTCTTTTGTTCACTTAATGTCCACTCCAACATGTTGGCCTCACTTAACAATTACTTACCAGGGCCGACATCTCTAGGAGAGTCTAATAACCCTAGCACCCCTCAACTGTGGGGACTTTTCCCCTCCGATCAAATAGGAGGGTTAACCTTAACACAATGGTGGGGACTATTTCCCTGACTTACAATAATTCACCTAGGGATGACTTCTCTAGGATAGTCTAATAACCCTAGGTCCCCACAACTGCGGGGACTTTAACCCTTGATCAATAAAGAGGGTTACCCTCTATGACTTTACATGACTTGTTTACATTATTGAATCTCTCGATAGGAACATCGAGGTATGTCATGACTCAATTATATTACAGATGCTTATCGGAATAAACATCAGGGTACAATACATAAAATATATAAGTGAATACATTACAAATTTATAAATACATCAACAATTCAACTAAGGTCAAAATGTATGTACATGGTCACCATGGGGACATAGTTTGAACCAAACTCTGCCGTTGAGAAATCGAAGTTATTCAATAGGATCGATGAAGCATTTGGAATGCATTGTCTCAATATTTCGAGAGACTTGATATTCCCTGTAGACAATATAGCTACTCCCAATGAAGTATCTCTCAAGATTGAAGCTTTGTTCGAGAATACTATTGATATGAGAGGTCACCAACTCGAAAATGAGCTAATCTTCTTGAGTCAAGCTCATTTTGAGACAATCCAATATTTCTTCACCAAGTTCAAGTCATTAGTGCTAGATCTAAAGAAATGTGGCATAGAGAAGAAGGATAAACAACTCATACTGTCCATACTTTCAAAACTAGGTCAAGATTACTCTTTGTTTGTAAGCACATTTCACTCTAGAAATCTCACAGCTCAAAACTGACAAATTCCATCACTAGCTAATTTCATGGTATCACTGAATCAAGAGCAAGATAAGCTAGTCCATATGGGTACCATCAAATCAAGTAAAGATCAATCTCTTGCTTTAGGGGTTTCGAATCCATCCAAAGGCAATAAGAAAGATAAGGATTTGAGGCAGTACAACAAGAAGAAGCAAGACATATCCAAATCTTTAGTTAGGGGTTTGAATCCTTGCAAGGAAACGGACAAGAAGAAGCAAGAGAAGGCCAAATGCACCCATTGTCAAAAAGGGTGGCATATTGAGAGTGCATATATGAAGAATACTATAGAAATGATGGTGCAACTACTGGAGAAGAACAACATCCTAGTAACTTCAGGTGCAAGGAAGAAGGATGGAGGTTTAGGCTCACAAAATAAAGAGAGGTACCATGCATTGGTTGCTGGTTCTTCAGACTCTTCTTCCTTCATAATTTATTTGGGAGCTTCAAGGAACATGGCCTTTGTAAAATATTTGTTCTCATCCATGTATTCTAATAGTGTCCCAACTGTTCGAATGGGTGATGATTCAGAGATCCAAGCCAAAGGGATTGGGAGGATCGATATTGAAGATGGGTATTTCAATAATGTTTTGTTTATACCAGACTTGGTAGCAGACCTAATATCTGTGTACCAAATGACTCACACTAGTGATGCCAAGAGAGTAACATTTACTCCACACATAGTGGAGATAGCTAAAATACCTACCAACAAGGTGGTGGCATTGGGGTTTGTTGATCATCAAGCAAGAATGTACAAGTTCTCTTATTTCCTTCCCTACTTCAGAGGGAATGCACTCCTAACTCATTCCAATGAGATAAGAAATTCATCGCATGAGAGGTTCGGCCATCTAAACTACATATACCTCTAGGAATTGAGCAAATAAGGCATGGTGGAAGGGATTCCTTCTATCAAGATCTCCAATGGCCCATGCATTGGATGTGTGGTGGGAAATCATCTAGAGCGAAACTATGAGAAAGGGTAAGCAAGGAGATCTACTCAAGTACTTGGTGTTATAGTTGATTTTACCACACATGGTTGATCACATATTTATGGCCTTCCTTGTACCTCTGTAGACTCTTTAGACCCTGTTATCACTCCAGGAAACTCCTTTAGGTTGCAGCTCAAGGATGCCTGGTAACTTAAATGTTTTTATGGTTTTTTTAACTGGATCAAGTCAGGTGACCTATAGGACCTCACACTATCAAGACATGCATGAAACTCAATCGAGGATAAGGCTTCTAACTACCAGTGTTCAGAGGTTTGATAATATGGTGCAGAGATGGATAACTTATCATGCTAGCAGATTCATACATAAAATAGTTATATATAAATGGATAACCATAATAAGGAAAGTACTTGTAATTCAAATCATCAACATGCAGATACGATGACACCTATCAGACATCAAATAACATGAATAAACCTGAACAACACATTCAAGCATAAGCACATAATAGACAAGAAATGGAAGCTGAACATTGTTAGAATCATCAACCCATAGTATTTACCCACTTAGACATTATTTCATTTATTTTGTCTTATTTGCCTAGTCCATGAGTCCCACCATGTGCAAGTTGTTAATTGCCTAT
>LPNX010644159.1:93630-113785 GCA_001517045.1 Pseudotsuga menziesii | reverse complement strand
ATATATGACTAGAAAGTCTAAGTTAATAATTATATAAGATGTCCAATGTTAAAATATATTTTATTGTCAAAATTGGAATTATCCATTGTTAAAACAAAACATGTATTAATTTGTGTCTAAACTTAAAGATGCATAATTCTTAAAGTAACGATTTTCTTGTCTTACGAAATGCAATGATCGTATCCTTAACTTTTTTTCCATTCCACTACAAAAGTTTTCTTTTTCTTTTTCTATTATACGCAAAAACAAAAAGAAAACTTTGATTTTGACAAACTTTACGACCAAACCATCTCTTCCCTATAGAAACAAAATATCTAGCAATTGTTTAAAAACAAAACTCATTCGTGAGTCAATATCCCATGTGAGAGGATGACATTTTGTCTCATACCTTGGTCTCATTATTCTTCTCTAAGAATCATTGATGAATTTCATGTGGATAGTGGTTTTTATTGCTTCACACTTAATTCATTTGATTGTTGACAATTTGTTAGATTTTATAGAGATATTGTTGAGTATGGTTGCCATTGATGTCAAAGGAGTTCATTAATGACAAAGAAAATGACATGACTTGTATGATGATGCGACATGTGTGATGAGGTTACAAAGTCATATGATGATGTTCTAGTGTTCTCAAAAAGTCATTTTTACAATTTGACTATTCTGTAAATGTATGACAACTTGTTGAAACTCTTACTAAAACCGTTAAAAATTGACTAAGTATAGGAAAAACAGAGTTCATTAATGACAAAAGAATAACAAAAGAAGTGATGACATGGCATGTGGCAAGTGCGATGAGGTTGCAAAGTCATATGATGGTGTTCCAGTCCTCTCATGAATTCATTGTTACAATTTGACACCATTGTGTAAAAGTATGGCAACTTGCTGAAACTCTGAAAATTTGACCATGTATAAATTCTTCTTAATATTCCTAAGGGGCCTCTATAAAATACAGTGACATCTTCTGTATTTGATGAATTAAATGATTATGAGGATATAGACATCTAGATTGTTGTCTTGTGCATTTAACCATATGATTGGTTTGTCAAGACAGTCTCTGAAGGTGAATTTATTAGTCTACCAAAAGTGCTTTCTTACATGATTTGCACTATTTCAGTTCCAGTAAATCTGCCTAAGTGGCCTCAGCAAAATTCTCGCCATATTTTGTAGGATACTAATAAAAATTATATGAGACCATTATGGTTTATTTTGTTTATGTATGCATTTTACCATGGTCTCATTTCCCTTAAAACATGCTTGAAGAAAAAGTTGCAGGTCTTCCAAAATGAGGTTTTAGATTGTTTTGGGAAATTTGCTGAAAATTGAGTAAGTATTGAGAAATTGGTCTAAGTTTCCCTAGTAAAATGCCCTCCATATTTTGCAGGAAACTGAAAAAAATAATATGAGACCATCAGCATGTATCTTTTTGATGTGTTCATCTAACCATGGTCTTATTTCTCCTAAAATGTGCTCGAAAACAAAGTTATAGGTATGTCAAAATAGGGTTTTAGGTTGTTTTGCACCAGTTCATGAAAATGCACATTTGCATAATGAAGAGATGCATTGGTGAAAAGGTTTTAATGAAGGGACACAATCATGAAAATACACAATGGTTCAAAGACATGATGAAATAAGTATTTAAACAAAAGTTTGAAGTGGAAGAAAGATGTCTCAGCAATCTAGATCAATGTAACATCAAGAGAATACAAAGACTAATGAAGTGAAGAATAACCAGTAACAAAATTGAAATAAAAGATCAATTTAGGGTGGTAGGGTGGTGCTAGGGTAGGATACAAGCCTGCAATGGGGTTCTATCCTGCTTCCTGTAGTGGCTGGAAAATAGGGTGTTGTAGCATCCTTGTATGTTGGAGCAGGGAAAAACCATGGTGTTGTAGCATCCTTCAATTGTAGCTGAAAAAATCGGGGATTGGTGTCTCTAACAAGTTGTAGCTTGTAAAAACAATTGTAAATATAATTTTGTAGTTATAGAAAGTATTTGTGGTTTTCCCAATTGGGATTCCATGATAAATGTCACGTTTTTTGTATCGTGTTGATTATGTGTATTAATGAATAAATTAAAAGTTGTTTTAAGTTGTCAAAAGTTATCAATACTGATTCACCCCCCTCTCAGTATTGCCCAATATTCCAATAGATATCATATTGATATCTATCCCAATGGAATCATCCCTACCACTATCATTAAACCCAATGGATTACTTTCCTCATTATAAGGACAAAGAACAATACATATATATATAGTATTCCATTTTTTCCTATGGTTGCATAGATTGAAATTTCTATATTTTAAATACTTCAGAGAAACTTGGGAAAATGTTGTGAGTCAATTACTGGGTGATTTCAAAACCATGGTCAATCACACTTTTATTTATGTTAATTGATCATGAGGTCTTGTGATTATCCAATGTAAATATTGTACTCAAGATCACCATTCGCTCTTAGGATTCGACGTTGTTCTGACATTAAAGAGAATTTGAGGTAAAAAATGGGTCTCAAAAGGACCAAAATGTACTATAAAAATCAACCAATTACATTCTAGAAGATGACATCATCCCCCATGGTTGAGGTGGCATTGCATGAGTTAAGAATGCTTATTTGTCACATTTTCTAGGGTGGATGAAAACCCATAGTTAACCAAGGTAGTGGTACAAGTACTTTTAAGTCATAAAGTAAAGTACTCGCAATAAAAGTCATTTCACACTTTCTCATAAAATAATATTATTGTTATTTTCAAGTAAAGTACTCACAATTCACTTTCTCATAAAATAATATTATTGTTATTTTCAAGTAAAGTACTCACAATTCACTTTCTCATAAAATAATATTATTGTCATTTTCAAGTAAAGTACTCATAATTCATAAAAATGTCTTTTAATGATTTTTTAATAAAATAATAAATTGTCATTTTCATGTTTTTTAATTTTAAATTCTATATTCACTCAATTTTATTTAATATCATAATGTCAAACTAATATAGATAATCTTGTACTTTTAAAATAAATTAAATTCATGAATGATATTTATATGAAAAAAATATGTTAGCTATGCATATAACTTAAACTCATTAATAATATTAATATGAAAGATGAAAGATGTATGTTAATTATGGATGAGTTATATATATATATTGAATCATACACATTCATTTATATCATGTTTGAATGTATAAAACAACATGTTTATATGATTATAACTTTATTATGAATTTTGTTTTTGACAAAAGAATTTATTATAATTTTTTAATAATTAATTTTATAGAATAATATGTTAATTATGTTGTTATAACTTGTTAAATATTAATTAATAATAATGTCATTATGATAATAATTATAATAAATGTTATCATGTTAGTTTTAATAATAAAAATATTTTAAAATTTTAATGATTAATAAAATTAATTAAGCCGTTTATATTTAATTTGAAATTATAACATAATGTGTAAAACTGTATTATGACGCATTTTTTTAATAAATTAGTAACATTGATTTTTTACATGTATAATTTGTATTTATAATTTTTTTAGTTGCAAGGAGTAGAAATAATTTTCTTAGATAAGTATTTGTATTATAAAAATATTTTCAAAATGTATAAATATTTTTTTAATAATTTATTTTCGTGTATAAAAAAATATTAGAATAATTTATGCTTCAACTAATAAATTAAAAGAATTTATGCACGGCCATTCACTTATTAAATTAATATGATATATTATTTATTCACAACTTTTTTATTGCTAAAAATTAATATACTTTAAAATCAAGTAATAAATTAAAAGAATTTATACACCAATGTTGACTTATTCAGTTAATAGGATATATTATTTACTCGTAACTTTTTTATTGCTAAAAAACAATATACATAACTTTTTTATTGCTAAAAACGGTATACATTAAAATCTTATATACTAATATGACATATTTTCATTTTCTCATAATTTATATGAAACGGTGATTGTAATATATTTTATTGTGAGAATAATAAATTATAGGAAAATAAATTAAAAAAATGTGATAATAAGTTATAAATTGTTTTAAAACCAATTTTAATTATATTAATTTAGAAATGTACATAGATAGGAAATATCATATGGCTAATTTATCATTAGGAAAACTAGGCTAACCACACATGGCACACATACATACATACATACATACATATATATGGCTCTTTATTACATATAAACAAGGTATAATTAAATGACATAAAATTGTAAACACAAAATTTTCAAACTAAAATTGTGATTTTCCTTATTTCTCGTCGGAGTCCAGGCTAATGGGGTGATCTATATTGGAGGCAATTCCTTGCATTACATGCACTTCAACTCTCCAAATATCACAAATTTTTCAACATGATGGTAAGTCATGATATGGTTGAGAGGACCTCTAACACATTACATATGTGATTTTTTTAGGTTATGGCATGTGGTGATAATTTTTACTCCAAGTGTTATTTTGTTTCCACACAATCTAATCTTATTTGGTGCCTTTTACTACACATAAAGTGGAGATGATTTATTAGGTTTTTCTTGTACCATCATCTAACTCATGGCTTTGGTTTTTTTAAATCCCAATGGGTGGTTATGTACATCAACACGAGGGTGTTAAGGAGACAAACATTGCCTTTATTATACTCATATTTACTCTTCTTGGCATTATTGTAGATTTTTATAGGAACTTTGTTTGTGGCGTTTTGAAGTTTGTGGATATAATGATAATGATTTACATATTTTGTTAAGAATGGATTTACATGAGATTTGTTTTCTTTCTCTCCTTCATCTCCCCTTTATTCGTCATAAACCTCCATGCTTGCAAAAAGAGAATTATCCCACAAGACCATAACAATTGCGAGGGGTGAGCTTGAATCATTAGGTCAACGGTTTGCAACATTCGCACTATCATTTATTTTTTCTTTTGAAACAACTCAAAATTTATAAATTGTAAAAATTGCTTCTCGCTTTGTGGTACCTAGTGCAATCGACACTAATATTCAATAGCAATGTCATCAATACCATTTTGATTATTTGCTAGGGAAGGATTAGCTTTTGTTATAAAACTATTAAGACTCTTAGCATTGCTTTTATTCATAATTCAATGAATATTACGATTTGTTGAGGATCCTTCATTTGTGTGGGCCTCTAAAAATCAATGAAATCATTGATAGTTTTTGCAAAACTCTTTGTGTGCCCTCAATTTTGGGGCAGGGAGTGACTGCATGAGTGGCAACAAGATGTTGCATTAATGCTAAGGTTTTGTTTGTATAACTATTAGGGGGAATCATCCCTAAAGTTGTAACAATGAGATTTAGAGTTGTTTGCAATGAGGACATTTTCTTTTTTATCTTCATTGGTCCATGATAGGTTGCATGCAAGGTTTGGATATTGGTTTTTTTATGAGGGTCACTGTGGAATCAAGTGCATTGAGACAGTTCCAATGCGAGTTTAGCTAGAGGTCTTGTATTATTTGAAATGTGCAAATACATCTTAAATATAGAATAGAAGTTGTGATATTCTATTTAGGATAGACTTTTAGTTTAAATAAACTATAACCAATCATGAATGGAATGGATGCTAGACTTGGAAAGAACCAACTCCGGCAGCATTTGACCCAGTTTCAAACTCTTTGACTAGCTAGTCTCGTGAAATCATGGAAAAATGACTCTAAAGAGTGCCAATACCAGGCCTCAATGAATACCAAGCAACCATCAAGATTGGTTAGAATTTATTTCCAAGCCTAGCTTACCCCATGGACCCATTAGCACTAAATAGTGCTTTATAGCTATTAAAACGTGAAAACATATTTCGGATCCCATGTTTGATAGCATATTCGACTAGCTCAAATCCCTTCCAAAATCAAATAAATTATTTTACAATACTATCGAAACTCAAAAGTTTGTAAAGTTTGTAAATGGCGCCAAGGGTTTTCGAAAACTCAAATAAATCATTTTACAATTTTTATGTTTCTTATTATGCTTAACACATTTTATCACCTGCTTCCTAAGATTAACACCGGCTCTTTCCTCTTCAAACCACCTTTTGCACCCTATAGACCCTTAACTTCATCAGGGTTCTCTTCTGATACACCTCGCCCTTCTTTCATTGAATGAATTGATAAGCTTATCTCTATCCAAGTTGGTTATACCTAATAAGAAGTAGATCCCGCTAGCAAGGGAGTAAAATATTATAATTATAAAGCAAGGGAAAAAGTGAAAAAGCACCAAGCAACATTCAAAATTGAACCCTTCCCAAAAGTGTAAAGTTAAAATTGCCCTTCAAAAAAAAATTAAAATCTGAATTTTACCCTTCCAATTAAGAAGCGCATAATTTATATCAACATTTCAAAAGAAGGGCACCATTTGAAATTACCCATCCATATAAATTTCTCAAGACATTGAAATTATTATGCTATAAAGTTCAACTCATCATTCAAAATATTGGAAATATGATAAATTATAATAATTCACTCACTCATGCCATGCACTCACTGTTTAGTTGTGCAAGATTACTAGTAATCATTGATAACTACAAGGCACTAGCCATCGAGATGTGGCTCTGACTCCCGAGTCACTTGGGGCTGCAATCTAAAGTGTGACAATGTGTCAACAACTACGACTATAACAAAAAAGAACTACTAGTCTACTACTAGGCCCGAAAGGAGCTCAAAACTTTGTTCCCACTACCTATGTGAACCTTGCTACCAATTTCCACTCTTTTTCCGTCAAAATGAAATTCAAAAGGTTGGTTTGATGAGTCCTCCTCTATACAACTTCATTTCTTACATGAATATCATGGACTCATGACAACTATAAACAAAACTCGATGTCATGCAAATACAAATAATGACATGTAGCTAGGATCACAAATTGTGCAGACGTCAATTTATGCATTGCTATAATTAAAAAAAACAATTGCTGGCTCAAGAATAGTCTTCAATTTGATGGGTGGCATGATCGTGATGTAATCTCCCTTCATCCTTCCAAATATTGTGGTTTCTCACAACATTTGTCCTCAACGCCACCAACATACATATAAAATTACTTGTCTTTACATCCTCTTCCCTTTAAATCCTCATCTCATAGTCATAACTAAGGATTATTATGCATGCACATCCTCACCTTATAATACGAATTGGGTCAAGGCGTAGAGACAACCATAAAATATTAAATGTGTCAAGAGACAACTATAAGTAAGTCTTATATTGAATTTACCATATAATTCTTTAATTAACACTCTCAACTAACATTTGACACGTTGGATTGTTGTGATCTTCTTATCACTCCTTTGTTTTTTGTAAATTAGATAGGGATTTCTCTATTACTGCGTAAATAAAACAAGGAAAATTACATAAACCAGCTCCTGAAACAGGGAGTCAGGCATTGCTGTTGCAACCATCTCAGAAAAGAAATAGAAGTGGCCAGAGAGTGAGCCATGAAAACATGAGAGCTGCCCAGCCTGTGAGCATGGGCGCTCGATCATGATTACAGAGAGACAACATAAAATTGAAACTAGACAGCCGAAAGCTATATAACATTACAAAATATGGTTAACAAAATAGCGGACAACGAGACAGCTACCGCCTACATGAATACTCGGCCTCTTCTGAGGCCTCATTGGCTTCCCTCGCGCTCTGATTTGAACCTTCTTGACTGGCTTCAGTGGCTTCCACAATGTCCCTCCTTGGATCGCGAATGAAGGGGGGGCACCAAGAGTCTTAGGACCTCATTCATATGGCGCAGGTTGTTCTTTGCATCTTCCTTGAATATGCCCACAATCACCCTGACCATATCGACATAGCTGACTCGCTCATCCAGAGAATGAGAGAGAATAAACTTAAGTCTCCAATAATTAGACATCATAATTTTTCCTCCAAGTCTAAGTCAGAACTCACTGTACACCTCCTCCTCCATGACATTAATTGAATTCTGAATATGCTCCGAGGTCTCCTTCCAGAATAACCTCTCCCATTCCTCCTCATTATTTCCTTTGTTAGTGGCTATCCCACGCCTCCAGCGACGAGAACACCGTCTTCTTTTCCTATTCCTAGGCTTGCTGCTAGTTTTCTTCCTCGTCCATTCAGGGCGAAGCGCTTTTCTGGTGGCTTTACGCATGATATCCCAACGGTGTTTTTCCAAAACACATTGCACATCATCGAATGCAATCTGTTCTCTCAAGTCCAAGCTTAAGTAATGACTCAGAAGCCAGCACGAGAGGTGAGCTATGCAGACCTGGGTCCATGATCTCGCGGTTGGATCACCTGCGGATTTGCTCCACTCCTTTCACATTTGTGTATCCATGGCTTGATGTGAGTTCATGCTGCTCACAGACCATCATTTCTCAGCCGTATCATAACCGAGGGTGGTGGATCTCCCTTTCATTCTTTAGTAGACCCTTTTCACTTAGTGCCTGTGGGTTGAGTTGACAGGTGTCATTCCCCACATGTCGGCCAAGTGTCCTCCCTTGCTCTGTACTCATGATCTCCTCCGCTGTCCCTTGCGTAGTTATCAAGACCTCCTCCACCGTCATTTGCTCTGTGTTCGAAGCATCTTCATCAACTTTTGTCGCGTGGCTATACTGGCTGTCACCCTCATTCAGGTTGTGCAGATCCTGAGAAGCCAAAATTCTCCAGTGATTGTGATCTTCAGAGGCCAGTAGATCATGCCAATTGTGAGTAAGAAAGGTGGTACTAGCCAAGACCCCTTTGCTTGCAATGGAATCCATGAGTTTGTTCATTGTTCACTTCACATGTTGAAAGACGACAATTGCATGACCATCAAGGATTTCATTTAGCGCTCTGAGCTTGCACTCCAGACGCCAATTCTTGGATATTTTACTTACTGTAGATCTAGCTTGTAACCTTCTGGATATGTTGATGATGATTAGGGAGTCCCCTTCTAATATTATTGGGAGCCACCTTTGTTTAATAGGCCAGTCCATGCCGAGAAGCATACCCTCCAATTCAGTCGCATTATTTGTGGAGGTTCCTATCGAGAAGCATACCCTCCTCCCGCCTTGTGTAGACTGGGATGGCGCGAAGACCCCAATCCTAGAATATTTACATTTCATTGCTGTCGATGGTTAAGTCTTGGTCCTTCCAGTGAGTCAACTTAAGAGTTTCTAAATAGCCCTATCTTCGATCGATGGACAAAATAATCTAATGTTTAAATGCAATCATCATAGTAGATATTGTGCGCGACCCGGCTTCTATGTAATCACCCAAAAAGGAAAAAGGGATTATAAGATTTTTTCAGTGAAGCTTAAATTCAGTTATAAGCTTTAATTTTGCTTCAGATGGCCCTGGCATATTTGTTCGAGTATTCGAATGCTCAAGGAATCATAAAATGCGGAATGAAAAGTAGCTTTTATTCTCAAATAAGAAAGGTGGATCCGGTCCCTGACAAAGAATCAAAGTGTAAGGGAAGTTCTCGAAGACATATGGTTGAAAACCAATGACAATTGAACTTCAACAAACCAAACCCCAATCCCTAATAATAAAAAATAACTCAGTACAAATACATCTAAACCTGGGTTAGAAATGCATCTAGAGGCTGCGAAGCTCAAGGTTGCATAACCAGAGCTACAGTATTTGACAATTTCAACTGGATGACCTAAATCCTGTAAATAGCCTTGTTTTTTACCAACACCAAGATAATATAATGGTTAAATGCAATCATCGTAGAAAGTATTGTACCTGACCCTCCAACTATGTAATCACCTAAAAAGGAAAAAGGGATCATAAGCTTTTTTCAGTGAAGCTAAAATTCAGTTATAAGCTGTACTTGTGCTTCGGATGGCCAAGTCATAATTTTTCGAGTATTCGAATGCTTGAGGAATGGTAAATGCAGAATGAAAATCAGATTTTATTCTCAAATAAGACAGGTGGGTTGGGTCAGGTCTCTGACAGAGAATTAAACTGTAAGGGAAGTTCTTGAAGACATACGGTTTAAAACCAATGACATTTTGACTTGAACAAACAAGAACCCAAGCCCAAATAAGGCCACATAGATTAGTGCAAACCCATCTAAACCTGGTTCTGAAATGCACCAAGAAGTTGTGAGGCTCAAGGTTGAATTGAATATCCAGAGTTACAGTATTTGATATGTTACTCATTTATGTCAATTCAAAATATGGATCCTTAAGTTTCATCAAGCAATATTTAGATGGGTATTTACTAATCTCCATATTCAATGCATCCTTAGACACACATACACATGGATCACCTCCACCCCATCTTGGGATTATGGATCAACTCATCCTCACCTAGGCCGTAGAATGCATCTCCTGTCGGAGCCAAAATTTTCAAAATAAATTAAAAAAAGAGGGAATTCAATAGTACCAATGATTTTTTAAATCTAAAAAATACAGAATAAAAAAGAGTTTCTACAGTTTCACAGAGTACAAAAGAGTTTCTACAGTTTCACAGAGCAAATTCAAAGAAAAAAAATTCAAAAAATATGAATGAAAGACAACCTTCCACAACCATTATCCCCATTAGCAAAAACACACTGATAAACAAAATTAAACCATACATTGCAGCCACTGGCAATCACCCAAAACCCAAATATAATTCAGCCAAAAAATGGATGCTTCAAACAATCATTATGCCTGAACAAAAAGAAAAATGTACATGATATTCAGGATTGCTTACAAAGTGAATTAAATGGCCATTATTCCTCACCTGTTCACCATAAATTTCCGCACCCTGAGATCTTTAGTAATCCTAATGATGGAGGGTCCATCAATTATACAGTACATAAACTTTAGTACTGATCAAGAAGAAGATTCTAAGCACTTCCTCCATATACCCACATCATAAATTCTCCTCAATCAATGTAGCCATGATTGGAACCATGCCCTAGGATCTTAAATGCAGACGTGGGGATTGATCATTCTTTCATCAATTCATTGATTCATGATGAAGAAAAAGGCAGTCAGGAGCTTTCATTGTTAATCACTAGCACATACCCAACTATACCCGGTCTTAATATCCATTTTGAAATGACTCGGGTCTAATATGCATATCTCGATATGCATCTCTGAGCTTCATATCCTCCATGTATATCGTAATCATACCTGGGTCTGGGTACGTGGTAGTTTCCATATTCAATATGCCATTTAATGTATTATTTGCAACGTTGAGGTGTATATTGAACCCATGTTTAGATGGTTATGTGCTATACACAGTCTGTATTCAATTTAGCTAGCTGCCAACCCTGAGGTGTATATAGGATTGGATGGTATGTGCTAGTGTCTTTAATTAATATGCTCAATACACCGTCTGGATTAATCCATCCCTGCAATGTGGAGGTTTATATCAGCCCTAGTTTTAGATGGATTCAACCTTGATGTGAAAACTTGAGGTTTATATCAGGCCTGGGTTTATATAGGTATGTGCTAGCGTCCATATTCAATGCATCTAATATACCATCTAGATTATATCTAGCTCAGCAATCTTCAAATTTTCCATACACCCAATACAAGGTCTAGGTATGTGCAGATGCCCATATTCAATACACGCAATCCACGGTCTAGGTATGTGCTAATGTCCATATTCAATACACCCAATATACGGTTTAGATTCAATCTTTCTCTGCAACCTCGAGGTGTATATCAGACTGGGGTTTATAAAGGTATGTTCTAGGGTCCAGTATTCAGTCTAGATTCAATCTATCTCTTCAACCTCAGGTGTATATCAAACCTACAATTATATGGCTTTGTAGTTGTGTTTATATTCATTCAACCCAATACACCATCCAGGCACAATATAGCTTAGCAGCTTCAAGTTGTATATGAGACCAGGGTTTAGATGGGCATGCGCTCCTATCCATCTTCAATATACCATCTATATTTAGTGTACTGTTTCATGGACACGCCCATCTGAAAAGTTGATGGATCACCTCAGTCCCCCACCTTCACCCTGCTTCTCTCAATTAAAGATGCAGATTTGCAACTTTTTCACTGCAACTTTACCATATTCCAAATTAAGCAGTTTTAGGACTCTCTTAGGCCTATTCTTTTTTCGTCAATGTTTTTTGTAGCCATAGAGACTAGTTACAAATGTATTGTTTGAGATCTAACAACTTGTTATTATATCATAAGAATTACGTGATATTGGGATCACTTAATAATGGAAACTGCTAAGGTCACCGGATCTATGTCATCTTGTTTACTTGTGAGCTTTACTCATCCTGTTACAAATTCTGATAAATTATAAATTTTTGAACAATTTTGATTAAATTCGTGCACTCATGAAGAATATTTAGGGGCAGCCTCAACAACCTATTGATGTACGTTAATTCCTTGACAAATTATCTGAAATTTCCGCAGTTTGAAAATTTGAAACAAAGTAGTGTCTGAAATTTCTGAGATATCAAATATTGAATCTCCAATGTTTCCCTAATTTTTTGGATGCCTGCTATCATATTGAGCAAACCTAACAGGGGTGAAAACAAACACCAAATAGAACAATAATATCAATACTGAGTTTCTAGCAGCAATACTTTAATACCCAATGTATGAGATAAAAATTACAGTGCAAAGAGATAGAGTAGGACCGCAGACAATGCACAAGCATTTAAGTGGAGAAACTCCACCACCAATGAAAATCAGTTTTATTAGAGAATATTAATGGTTACAGAGTTGCTTATCCCAGGTTTATTGTGAATCTAGATGTTGTCACTATGTATATACTGATGTGAATCTCCTTCAGAAATCCTGGGATCTCCATCTCTGCTTATCTCTTTTTTTGTCAACGTGGGTTGGCTACAGCAGCCAACTGTGAACCTTTCAATCTTCCTATCTCTACTCCTCTATTTTGGATTCCTATAGCTCCTGCTGTGAACCCTTCCTCTACCTCCTTTCTGTATGGGGGTTTCCTCCTTGGTCCCCAAAATTGTTCTCCAACTGCAGGTTTCTTGGGAAGGTGGTTCTTGCCATATGGTGTTCTTCCCCTCTTTTTCCAATACACTATGGATCAGACCTCCATATTTTGGGGGTTTTGTTCTTACAAAAATTGTAAAACCCTATTGAGCCAGACAACACTTCTATTCCACATTCTACCTCTCTGTTTAGAGGTAAACTATTGTTCGAACACTTTGCGTCTAGAGCATTATCACCCTGTGGCTCCACTACTTTCAGTGCAAGTTGCTTACTTGTATTTACTAACCTATTCACCTCATTTTATGTCTTATGCTTTCCTTTATAAGCATTAATTAGTTATGGTTTTAATGTTTCTATCCCTGACCATCCTGCACTCATGTTCTCTTCGAAGAAAATTGACATCTCAGTACCACAATTAGGGACTAACAAAAACTACTTCAGAAATATTGAGGGGCACCACATCACATTCAAATTTTTGAATGTAATTGGCTGAAATGGAAAACTTGAAATTGCATTGGTGGGTGATTTGCATTCGAACATCATTTTGAAGCCATACCAATGGGTCAGGTTCAGGGTGTTTATCAATTTGAAGTCCCAGTTGGTAGGGTTCAGGGTGTTTATCAATTTGCATCCCCAACTTTTGGACCAATGCCTCAAAAATGATGTTATTTTGGCTTCCCAAGTTAACAATGGAATTCACCACAGATTTCTTGATCTGAATCCTCATGTGGAAAATATTCTCTTGTTCTTCCGTGCTTGCCTTATCCTTGCTTGGATGTTGTGTCTTTGCTGGAGGCTAAGAGTAAACCATGAGGGTTAACCTCTCATCTTCTTCATCTCCTCCTTCAATATGTTGTCCTTGCCTTTGGCTCATCAAGGATATTTGTTTCTTTGATTTAACTCATGTTGAAGCTTCCAAAATTCTTCTTCCCACTAATATTTTTTGCAAGAATTGCAATGAGGCCTACTGCTTCCCTTTGACTGCATAGTGTTGGCAGTCTTCTTTCTTCCATATTTTCGTTGTGGGGTTTCTTTCTCATGGTTCCCATTTCTAGATGTCATTCTAGCTTATGTTCCCTAACCTCAATGAATAAGGGATTTTTGCTGGCATCATTGATTTCAAATAAACTAAGCTGCTGGCATCATTGATTTCCTTTACGTTGGACTAAAACATCATGTGGAACAGTGGCATCTCTCATTCTCAACCCATCTCCATCTCCATGAAGTATAATGAAAACTAAACCTCACAGAAACCAACTGATCTACATTTCATGGATTCAATTGGGTATTCTATAAAAGCTATGAAGTTTAATGAAAACTAAACCAACTAATCTATATTTCAGGGATTCAATTGGGTATTCTATAAAAGCTAGCATAAATCAGGATAAAGGAGATGATCTTATTAAAATTTCTGGAGGAATATATTGTCTATTCATTTAATTACATAGTAATATATCATTTATTCATTGAAGAATGTATTGTTTATCCAGCCTCTCGTTGTACATAAGAATATACGATTTATTCATTGAAATCTGGACTTTAAGTCTACATACAGATTATTGACAAAATCTATTACGAAAACAGATTTCTATTATGACAATTTTAATATTTCTGAAGTTGAGTTGGTGGTGTCCATTTTACAGATGGGTTCATATTCGGAAGAGGCACACAGTCTTAGTGTTACAAAGAAGGCATAAAAGAAAAGAAAGAACCCTCCTGAGACACTGGACTCAAATATTCTGCAGGAGAAACAGAGTAACACTATGGATACTGATAAGAAAAGCATTGGAATGACAAATGCAGAACCAGAGAGAGAGCAGAACCAACTTACTAATGCACTTAAAGCCAATATCCTGCATGAGGTGCACTCAAAGAGTCACACTCTGGATGAAAATAAGAATAACAAAATTGCTCCATTCCATGATGAGGAACAAAATGGAAGTGAAATTAAGACTGGAATGTCTTTATTACTTTATTGGCTGGGAAACATCGAGTGTACTAAAAGAACAAAGACTGGGTCTGGGGAAACAAATCAAGATCATGTACATTGCAAAAGAAGTTTGTTAGGAGAACTTGAAACTCAACAACTACAAACACCTACCACTAAGCTGCTCAAAAGGATTAACTGAAAATTGGTAATACAATTGTATCAGCTTGGGAATCAGTTGTATTTTAAGTGGTCTTCCAGTGTAGGTCCACACATAGGGTGTGTTGCAGATTACCCTCCTAAACTTCGTGCCAAGGATTTAGATTTGGTTAATACACCTAGGGATACTTCTCCCTCAACTTTTGAATTACATGTGCATATGTATTCCTCTGGTGACCCATCTGGTAACCTCACAACCACATGCAAAAAATCCCTCTAATTATAGAAGAAACTAACATTCAGATGATCCAAAGTAGCTTATATCCTCCATGGATTCGTAATCTAGGAAGATATCATTTGATTTTACGATAGGATATTTGAAGCCATTTTTTTATTGATTTATTTATTCATTTGCATATAGGTTTTCTGCATGGAATCGGAGTCTTCATGAAATTCCTCCCTTAAATTTGATCTACCATATTGTTTGAACTTCCAACTTCCAACTTCAGTTATGTAATTTATGTTTCCTTTACATTGGACTAAAACATCATGTGGAACAGTGGCATCTCTCATTCTCAATCCATCTCCATCTCCATGAAGTTTAATGAAAACTAAACCTCACAGAAACCAACTGATCTACATTTCATGGATTCAACTGGGTATTCTATAAAAGCTATGAAGTTTAATGAAAACTAAACCTCACAGAAACCAACTGATCTACATTTCAGGGATTCAATTGCGTATTCTATAAAATCTAGCATAAATTAAGATAAAGGAGATGATCTTATTAAAATTTCTGGAGGAATATATTGTTTATTCATTGAAGAATGTATTGTTTATCCAACCTCTCATTGTACATAAGAATATATAGTTTATTCATTGAAATATGGACTCTAATTCTACATACAGATTATTGACAAAATCTATTACGAAAATAAATTTCTATTACGACAATTTTAATATTTCTGAAGTTGAGTTGGTGGCATCCATTTTATAGATGGGTTCATATTCGAAAAAGGCACACAGTCTTAGTGTTACAAAGAAGGCATCGAATAAAAGAAATAACCCTCCTGAGACACTGGACTCAAATATTCTGCAATAGAAATAGAGTAACACTATGGATACTGATAAGAACATCATTGGAATGACAAATGTGGAACCAGAGAGAGACCAAAACCAGCTTACTAATACACTTAAAGCCAATATCCTGCATGAGGCACACTCAGAGAGTCACACTCTGGATGAAAATAAGAATAACAACATTGCTCCAGTCCATGATGAGGAACAAAATGGAAGTGAAATTAAGACTGGAATGTCTTTATTACTTTCTCAACTGGGAAGCACCTAGTGTACTAAAAGAACAAAGACTGGGGCTGGGGAAAAAAATCAAGATCATGCACAATACAAAAGAAGTTTTTCAGGAGAACTTGAAACTCAGAAACTACATATACCTACCACTAAGCTACTCGAAAGGATTAACTCAAAATTGGCAATACAATCGTATCAGCTTGGGAAGCAGTTTTCTTTTAAGTGGTCTTTCAGTGTAGGTTCACACATAGGGTGTGTTGCAGATTACCCTCTTGAACTCTGCGCCAAGGCTTTATATTTGGTTAATACACCTAAGGGTACTTCTCCCTCAACTTTTGAATTACCTGTGCCTATGTATTCCTCTGGTGACCCATCTGGTAACCTCATACTCACTCGTCTAATTATAGAAGAAACCAACATTCAAATGATCTAAAGCAGCTTATATCCTCCATGGATTCATAATCTAGGAAGATATCATCTAATTTTACAATAGGATATTTGAAGCCATTTTTTTATTGATTTATTTATTCATTTTCATATAGGTTTTCCACATGGAATCGGAGTCTTCATGAAATTCCTCCCTTAAATTTGATCTACCACATTGTTTGAACTTTCAACTTCCAACTTCAGTTATGTAATTTATGTTTCCTTTACGTTGGACTAAAAAATCATGTGGAATAGTGGCATCTCTCATTCTCAACCCATCTCCATCTCCATAAATTTTAATGAAAACTAAACCTCACAGAAACCAATTGATCAACATTTCTTGGATTCAATTGGGTATTCTATAAAAGCTATGAAGTTTAATGAAAACTAAACATCACATAAACCAACTGATCTACATTTTATGGATTCAATTGGGTATTCTATAAAAGCTAGCATAAACCTCACAGAAACCAAGTGATCTACATTTCAGGGATTCAATTGGGTATTCTATAAATGCTAGCATAAATCGGGATAAAGGAGATGATCTTATTAAAATTCTGGAGGAACATATTGTTTATTCATTTAATTATATAAGAATATATTGTTTATTCATTGAAGAATGTATTGTTTATCCAGCCTCTTGTTGTACAAAAGAATATACGGTTCATTGAAATCCGAACTCTAAGTCTACATACAGATTATTGACAAGATCTATTACGAAAACAGATTTCTATTAGGACAAATTTAAGATTTCTGAATTTGAGTTGGTGGCATTCATTTTACAGATGGGTTCATATTCAGAAGAGGCACACAGTCTTAGTGTTACAAAGAAGGCATCAAAGAAAAGGAAGAACCCTCCTGAGACACTGGACTCAAATATTCTGCAGGAGAAATAGAGTAACACTGTTGATACTGATAAGAACAATGTTGGAATGACAAATACAGAACTAGAGAGAGAGCATAACCGGCTTACTAATACACTTAAAGCCAATATCCTGCATGAGGCGCACTAAGAGAGTCACACTCTGGATGAAAATAAGAATAACAACATTGCTCCATTCCATGATGAGGAACAAAATCGAAGCGAAATTAAGACTGGAATGTCTTTATTACTTTCTCAACTGGGAAGCACCGAGTGTACTAAAAGAACAAAGACTGGGTCTAGGGAAAAAAATCAAGATCATGTACACTACAAAAGAAGTTTTTCAGGAGAACTTGAAACTCGGAAACTACAAATACCTACCACTAAGCTACTCGAAAGGATTAACTCAAAATTGGCAATACAATCATATCAGCTTGAGAAGCAGTTGTCTTTTAATTGGTCTTCCGATGTAGGTGCACGCATAGGGTGTGTTGCATATTACCCTCCTGAAATCCATGCCAAGGCTTTAGATCTGGTTAATACACCTAGGCTTTAGATCTGGTTAATACACCTAGGGGTACTTCTCCCTCAACTTTTGAATTACCTATGCCTATGTATTCCTCTGGTGACCCATCTGGTAACCTCACACCCACATGCAAAAACTTCCTCTAATTATAGAAGAAACCAACATTCAAATGATCCAAAGCAGCTTATATCCTCCATGGATTCAGAATCTAGGAAGATATCATCTGATTTTACGATAGGATATTTGAAGTCATTTTTTTATTGATTTATTTATTCATTTGCATATAGGTTTTCCACATGGAATCGGAGTCTTCGTGAAATTCCTCCCTTAAATTTGATCTACCACATTTTTTGAACTTCCAACTTCCAACTTAAGTTATGTCATTTATGTTTCCTTTACATTGGACTAAAACATCAACATCATGTGGAACAGTGGGATCTCTCATTCTCAACCTATCTCCATCTTCATGAAGTTTAATGAAAACTTAACCTCATAGAAACCAATTGATCTACATTTCATGGATTCAATTGGGTATTCTATAAAAGCTATGAGGTTTAATGAAAACTAAACCTCACAGAAATCAACTAATCTACATTTCAGGGATTCAATTGGGTATTCTGTAAAAGCTAGCATAAATCAGGATAAAGGAGATGATCTTATTAAAATTTCTAGAGGAATATATTGTTTATCCATCCTCTCATTGTACATAAGGATATACGATTTCTTCATTGAAATCTGGACTCTAATTGTACATACAGATTATTGTACATACAGATTATTGACAAAATCTATTACGAAAACATTTGTTGTGTTCATTGACATGAAAAATTATTGGAACCTTAGTTTTATTTCATAATCTAAATTTGATACTATACAGAAGGAAGATATGTGACAAGTAGATTAGGCAGACTGCATATATGTGACAAGTAGATTAAGGCAGATATGTGACAAGTAGATTAGCTCAGTTTGAGATCCAGCTGTGCTCTGTACAACAGACTAAAATAAGAAACCCAATAAGAGAATGAAATAAGGAAGAACAACACATCAACAAGACAGAAACAAAGATAAATGATTCCTATACAGTACTTGTAGAAGAACTGTGCTAGATAGAAGGAAGTTGGGACTAGATGCTGACTTCTAGCCAATCCTTGCGGATCAGGCAGTAGAACTATGAACTTATGGGATGGGTACATATATATTTTCTTACAACATCTCATTCCCTTACTGAGCTGAGGGGCAATGAAGCATCATCGATTCGGCCCAAATACATCGAAATTTAGATTATAGGTTTCCATTGGAAGATACGGAGGGAAAGATCGCTAAATCTAGTAAAAGCTTAGGTCGGTCCCAATCAATTATGAGTTGGATTGGTCATGCGAAATATTCATATGAATCAATCCAGCCAAAATCAATAATCCACATCCATATATGAATCCATTTGAATCCGAATCAATCCACTGCCCATATGGATAGATCAGAATCCCATTCTTCGGGTTCGGTAGGCTCTCCACTCCTCGCGGAAGAGAGGCGTGATCTCCAAATTTCCTGCCAGGGTGGAGACGGTATCCATTTAGGTAGTAGGCAGATTTCCATACTTTGAAAAGAAATATTTATCAAGATAGGTTTTGGCACTTGCGAATTCATTGCATCGCATACAAATATTATCTTCCTGCGGAAATGACTCATTATTATTAGCTTTGTTTGAACTTTCTTTCCTCTACACAGTAGCAATAACCCCAATCTGATATTGGCATGGCTCAGCAATAACCTCAATCTGAGATCAAGCTCAGCTTGGAAAGGTAACTTAGCCGTGAAGAAAAACAAATTTAAATAAAGACAGAAAGATTAAAAAAATAGATTTAAGGCTCACTACTCACCGATTTTGTAGGGATTTGCTTCTCTACTGCTCTCCTCAGCTCTGATCCATGTTGCTAGCTCAGTCGATGATCCCACTGGGTTTCTTTGTTCGGAATCCTCTTCCCTACACAACCACAATAACCCCAATTTTGAGATCCACCAGTTGGGCTGCTCTACTCACGAGTTGAATTTCTTTTTTAGAAT
>LPNX010644159.1:40511-93320 GCA_001517045.1 Pseudotsuga menziesii | reverse complement strand
TTGTTTTATGTTTTTCTTTTTCAATCTATTGTTTATATATATTTATTACTTAAAAGTATTATAGATTATTTTTATTTTTATTATTTACTTATTAAAAGCTAATTGTTTGCACAAAATTAGTTGGATGTAAGCTTTTTTTATATACTTTTGTTTTATGTTTTTATGTTTTTTATTTATTATTTATATATAATTATTATTTAAAAGTATTATTTTTATTTTTATTTTTATTATTTACTTATTATGTACTATTTATTATTTATATATTGAAAAATAATAATTTAAAATTAAAACTAATATTTAATTTTAATAGAAATTTTGATTAAAAAAATAAAATGATGAGGTTAGTGATGATGATGTTGACTACATCAGCGTCGATGACTCTCATTATCATCACCATCTTCATCGTGATCATCATCATGATCATCATTAAGAACCTCATTGTCATCATAAGCATCACCGTCATCATTGTTGTTTGTAGTCATCATTGTTACAACCATGAACCTCACCCCCACCCAAGAGTTGGCTTGGGCGCTCGGTTGGGAAAGACAAACATTCAGTTGGTAAGACTTGGCAAGGGGACACCTTGGCTAAGAAACATAAAAAAGGTGGGGCGTGCAGACCAAGTATGGGTGTGCTCCCACAAATGAAGCCCACACCCAAGCAAGTAGAGCTTATCAAGACCACGAGTGTGGCACCTCGACAACAAGTTGGTAGGTGGCGTAAGATAATGCGACAGAGCCCGAACAGATCAAGAGAGTGGTTGGACACACCTTGGTAGGAAACACAGATTAACAGGTCCAAATGACCCAAGCACTCCACTTGAAGCGCACTTGGCACCCCACCAGTTGCTAGGGACATTCCTGGTGGAAGCACTCAATAAAGTTTGAGTTGTTGTACCGAATGCCCAAGAGAGATGCGCCCGACACCTCGATGAGATGGATGGTTAATGCACTTAGTGCACTTGGGGGAGTTCAACATGGAGATGAGCACCTGTGAAGACGCACCTGACGTCAGACCAACACTTAGCACACTTGACCGATGGACTGACGAACGCGCGCATGGGAAGTGGACCCTTCAATGGATTTGGTGCATCAGCATGGAGCTAGAGTATGCACTAAGCAAAGGGCTCTGCCCACCTTTGGGCCCTCGCTCACCCTTGCGACATGTATCTAGGAACAATACCTAAGATGGAAAGAGGCAGGTTTTGATGAGTATCATTAGACAAGCAACAAAGTGACAAACGTCGAGACATGCGAGCTAGTGAGGCATACGAGCTAAGTAGTTGGAATAGTCGCTAAGTGGCTCAACTCAGAAATGCAACAGGTTTGTGAAAGAAGTGTCGATCTGTAAAGATGGCGCTCTAGATGAGTTCAGTCCATGTGAGGGTTGATAGCTACACAGGTTAGTTGGTTGACAGTGTTAAGAGTTGGACACCTAGGTGGGGTCAACTCAACTCTTTGTATTGTTGTAGACACAAGTGTGTTTACTGTTTGGGTGCACACCAAGAGTTTTTCTAGTATGTGCTATATCCATTATTGTAAAGTTGTTATTTATACAAAGTGAACGTGGCTAGCCAGTTCGGCAACCCCGCCATTATATTTGTCTCTTATGTAAATTTTACTTGATGCATGAAATTGACTAAATGTTCAAATTATGGTCAAGAGAAAATTCATGCAATTGCTTTATTGGATCTCTGAAGATCGAGGTGCATGGCACCAATATTACTAATAGAAGGTAGACAATTTACAAATTTACACTTCATTGTCAAAATTGCAATTTTCCATGACATAATTAAAAATGACTAACATAAATGACTAATTCATATTCTTCTAGCTAGTCATTTTTTATGCTGTGACGAAATTGGTCATTTATGTTAGTCATTTTTAACTCTGTCACTTATTATCTAGTCATATTTGTTAACTGGTGACTAAATTAGTCGTTAATTTTAGTCGTTTATAGTTGGGTCAATCAAAATTGTTCATATTTAGTAGTAAATCACTTGAAAAACCTGTGGTGACTATAATTTTTAGTCACGTAGTAGCTAATTCTTCATTTTGTACTAGTGACGGTTTGCTTCAATGGTGCAACAGGGATAAAGATGGTCAAGAGCAAATTCATGCAATTTCTTTGTTGGATCTCTGAAGATCGAGGTGCATGGAACCAATATTACTAATAGAAGGTAGATCATTTACAAAAATTACACTTCATTGTCAAAATTGCAATTTTCCATGACACAATTAAAAGTGACTAACATAAATGACTAATTCATATTCTACTAGCTAGTCATTTTTTATGATGTGACTAAATTAGTCGTTTATGTTCATCATTTTTAACTCTGTCACATATTATCTAGTCATATTTGTTAACTGGTGACTAAATTAGTTGTTAATTTTAGTCGTTTATAGTTGGGTCAATCAAAATTGCTCATATTTAGTACTAAATCACTTGAAAAACTTGTGGTGACTAAAATTTTTAATCACCTAGTAGATAATTCCTCATTTTGTACTGGTGGTATTATTTTTTCTTAGGTGCCCAATCCTTATCATTCTTAGATCTCTCAAGCTTGAATTGAACTTGGATGCCCCAATATAATTATGACATAGTCTAAGTAGTTTTTTTGTATAATGAAGTGTGCTCCAACTTGAAAAAATACAACAGAATAGTTATTATATTACTAAACTGTAAAATTAATGACACACACATGAAAACTTAATGTGTTCAAAATAAGTTTTATTGAAAATATATCATTTTTTCATGTAAATATTAAGGAATACTCAATTATTAAAAATTATAAAAAATTGAAAGAACAATATTTATTTTTTGCATTTTTTCATGAAGAGTTTAATTAATTTATATTTGTCAATAGAAATATAATTACTTATATTACCCTTTATCTTTGAAGAGATCCAAAAATAAATTCCCTTCCATTTGAAATTAAGACCCACCTTTCAAATTTGATCACTGGCGCCAAGGATTGTTGAAGAAGTTTTTTTAGGACATTTGATTATTGACCGATAGAGTATGATTACAATCATCTGAGATTTGTAGGGGCATGCTTTGGGAAGTTTGGATGGTTTGAAGGGAATATTACGGGCAGTTGAAACCAGTAGCAGTGGCAGCTTTCCTTCACTTATATCACTAGGCTACAACAGATCTCGTCTCAGCTACACTTCACCAATCACGTCTCAGCTACACTTCGTCGATCTAGTTTCATGTCCATCATTGCTTCATCCTACATTGAACACTCCAGCATCGAACTTTCTTTCCAATAGGTGTGTCCCAATATGTTTCCCAACTATTGCTGAACAATTACCTTAGCAGCCATTATTTCTTTTCCAATTCATTTACGAAAAATCTATCTTTCCTATACCTACATTCCTACTAGTGTTGCTTCTCTGTTCCTCTAATTCCTTTTTTTGTTTGTCTGCAACAAACCCCTATTGCTTTTCTGATTTATTCCTTTTGGATTTCATTTCCTCTATTATGGTCTCGGCCTGCTCTATTCTCTTTCTGAAAACTAGTGATTTACCTTTCTCTAGGTGGTACTAGAATCTTCAATGATGCCTCTGGTATGCCACTCTCATCTCTGAATTCCTATGATCTCACAACCATGCATTGAAAAGTATCTTTGTTCTTGATGCCTAAGACTGTAGCCTCTATTCTACTGTCAATTGAATAATTAATATGACAGTATAGCCCATAAAATTGCAAATTTTCATTCCTTTGATAGTACTGATAATCTCATTTGCAATATAATTTGGTTCTAAATTCCATAGTCGACATCAATACAGTCATATGCTCGAAGCCTTGCATCATTCTGCAAATTATTACCACAAAATAGCCCATGGAAAATAACAATATAATATTAAACTCAGTAGAACCATATCCGTAACATTTGCATTCAATCACCCACTCCCTTCGAGGAAGAACTTGCCCTTATTAGATTGACTCTACACACATTTAATAATTGCAACTCTCTCATGCTTTCTCTTTAGGAAAATTTGGTTCAAACGTTAGGAACATGACGGGAATACATCCAAGAACCATACAAAGTGTTGTTGTAACAAGTTTGGTATTTACTTTGCAAATGCATAAGAAGAGAGAAGCATCATTTCCCTCCAACAATTGGACCGACTTTGGCATGTACTTTGACATTTTTTCTCTCAACCCATATAACTTTTTGGATCTCCTAGTAGATGTTTTTTAGGTGGCATGATATAATTCTTTGGATCAATGGAATTTTTAGTTGGCTAAGCAGAAGCAGAGGATTTGGTCAACTTAGGATAAAACATAGTTGTTTTGGGTTCCAACTTTTCAAAAAATGAGCATAGAAAAGTGTTCCTATGTGTGTTTTATATATCACCTATTGGATTTTTTACTATAGTAGGAGGTATTAGACCATAAACATTGGGTATTCATTTCGAAAATTTTGAACAACCACATACTACTAGGGTGTCATAAAGGAGATCCATCTCATGACAAGCTACCATTGATGTCCCAGGATTGTGGCTAGAAGATGGCATGCAGTTGTCCATTTGCATCCACCAACTGCTTGTAATATCTTGATCCTAATTATAAGAGCTTGACAATTTTTTCACTAGTGGAATATTTTGTGCATCTAAACTCGATCCTAGAAAATTGAATTACATAATCTAAATCTAAATTAAATATGAATTTATTGGAAATGGAAAGGGAGGTCTCAATGAACTTTGAACAATATTGAATGGGGTAGAATTTGTATCATTGGCCATTTTACATTTTAACTTTTTCTCCCAACATTTCAAGCAAATTAACAATCAACATGTGCTTACAATCCTAACATAAATTTTGAGAACCATACCACAATATAACTTCCAATATAGTTTTGAAACCTTTTTTAAGAATAAGGTGAGTTTAAGCAATGTATATTCTATGAAGTGTTGTAATTGATGTGGTTGAATCTTAAAAAAACAATTGAGATGAATCTACCATTTTAAATTCAAACATACATTCATAGGGATATTTAAATACTCCAGTGTAGCTAAAACACTTCCACACCAACTTTAAACATTTGCAAAAGAAAATATCCCCTATATTTGATAATGAATGTTTAACTATGCATTTTTTTGATAATATTGACATTGATTATCTTAGTATATATAACTGCTCTGATGTAATCATATTTTTCATACACATCGGTAAATGATTTTTTTCAAGTTTCTCTAATGTATTCCAATACAATGTGTTATATAAAATATGGTGCACTGGTGCACTCATATCTTATTAGTGCATCAATCGTCTGGAAAAAGTTAAATGAAGGTACATGAGAATAGTGTGTTGAATGTTACATCACACTAGTGCGCTTATACATATAAGTGAACCAATTTGTAGAAAAGAATACACGAATTTTTCCACAAGAGATGAAAATGGGGTGGAATTTCTTTAAAACCCAACAATCTCATAAAGTCTTTAAAAAGGGATAATAACTATTTCAATGATTTGCCAAAATTTTGAGGCGAGAGTTTTGCAAGAGAGAATTGTTGGGGAGGAGTTTGGGAACTAGATTATTTTGAAGGTTGGAATTTGTAAGGTATAGTGAATCACACATAACCCCGTAAAGTAAAAATTTCAAGTATGTAAATTCTTACCATTGATCTCAATGCATGAGTTATTTATGTTTCATTTAAGTTTTAAAATAAATTCAAAACAAAATATTTTGTCGTTACCTTCTGGATCTTCTGTGGAACTCTAGGAGGTTCCAGACGGGGAAATCCTTGGTGCAATATGGAGGCAGGTCTAGCCCATGCTTGGACCTTTTCAAAAGCTTGTTAAAGACGTCCTTCCCCCGTTTCTCAGACCAATATAGGTATATGGTGTGGCATTAAATGGCTGAGAAACCCTATAAAGTTGAAAGCGTGGTAGAGATGAACTTAGCTGTGATGAAAAACAACTGGTATTTTCCCATCGTAGATCATAATGGCAGACAGGGAGGGATTCTCTTTTATGTGGCTGCAAAATTTCACATTAAGGTTTAACTCCCTCTATTATTTCACAATTTTGGTTTTTCTTTTTAGGGATTTTAGATTTAATGGGTTTGTGGTTTTATATATAATTTATTGGGTGCAATGGGACCACTTATTGCATCAAATTCAAAACCCTGTCCCTATCATATTTTTTTCTAAAAATTACTTTTCGTAGTTTTTGGTGTGGTCATATTTATATAACGCATTAGTGTTCTTTTAATAAAAGCGCACCGAAAATATGGTTATAAAATTTTATGGGAAAATATGTATTTTTTAATTATTTTTTATTTGGTTTCATTTTTTTATCATATGATCCGACATATAAAATATATATATAAATAAATAAATAATTCCTTTTTTATTTTTGGTACATACCATTTGTTTGTTACGTGTAATGTTACACATCTCCCCCATATTGGGTTCTAAGCATCTTGCTATTCTTGATGAAACAATTTAACCTCTTACCTAAAAAAACATATTACAGTGCTTCAAAAATATAAATAATAATAGTAAATTTAATACAAATCATAAACCATGTTAAGGAATATTATAGGGCCATGCAAGTCCATTAGATGCAGCTTGGGTGGTTGGAAGGAATGATTGTTACCCTCCACACCCAGGTTGGTTTTGTATTTGACTAGGGGATTCAAGAGGGAAACAAATCCATGTTTTTAATTAATAAAATTATATGTAAGAGATTTATAATTAATAGGTGAAAAAGTGTTTATAATTGAAAATAATGAAAGGTGTTGAGAAATTTAAATGGATGTTTTAACAATTTTATTTATTAAAGTAATTAGTTTTTTGCTTTGTTCGAGGGTTTTTTATAGTGCAGGTGGGTGTAGGTGGGTGGGATGTGTTGTAATGCTAATGTGGTAGGTTAAATAATAATAAAAAAATTTAAAAATTAAAGGCAAATTACATTGTAAATTAGATTTGCTCAAGTTGTAAAATAGATTTATAAATCTGAATTTTGTTCGAAAAGAATTCACCTCGAGCTGGACAATTTCATAATTGTCCTTGACTTGGGTGATTTGTTGGGCAATTCTAGGCTTCACTGGATTATGATCATTATTTTTCGTCTGTTGTCTACTTCCAATCTCTTATGAGTGAGTTCGTCTACCTTTACATAGGCTTTAAAAGGGTGACCATAGATCCATCTTTCCCATGCCCACTTTAAGATCCATCCCTTTCCATTTGGTGTCCTTGATTCTTCAACTTTTTCTTCTACCACTCCAATAGTCATTTATTTGGTTGGAGGTTGACCTACAAACTCTTCTTCAGCAGGATCATCTTCTTGAGACACTTGGACAACTTCTTCCTTGGATTTCTCCATTGTACTTAACCAACCACACACACAAACTATAGGATAAAACAAATTATACCACAAACACCAAAATGAAATATTATGACATTTTTATAAATGTCGGATATTATAATCTTAGGATTGCTATGCACGCAATGCAACAATATTTCACAATGAAGAAGTTTCTGACCAAGACATTATGTGTTCAATGGTGGGATAAGTAGACCTTCATAATGTCCTCTATGGATTCCACTTGTCCTTCATTTTCAATTAATCCATCTGATGTGGTAGTAGTCTGTACAAAGAATAAATCCATCACTAGTCTACCCCAAATTTGGTATGGGATTTTACCTATTCTAAGTTTAATTATCTTCCAACTCATCTCTAGCTATAGATCAATCAATTGAAAACAAACTTACAAAAATAAAAATAATAATAAACATAAACATAGCAATGACAACATGTAGAACCCTCTTGATTAAGAAGGAAACCATATCATGACCTAATCACTGACAATGTGACAAAATCATGTATTGGCATTATAAACACCAAATTTGTAAGTCAATTGAGTGTAAATTGGGTGGTTGGAAGGAATGTTGTTATACTCCCCACTCTAGTTCAAACCTCCCTATGTGGCATGTTATGTAACCGATATGAAACTGACGCTTTCTTGATTCTTCATGAATAGTAGGAATCTGTATTTTCCATTTGAAAACAAAAAGCCACCAAATTTATAAATTTAAATAGATACAAAAGCATTGTACCTTATAGGATAGATGTTGAGCAACTATCCCTTTACATAGTCACATTTTTTTTGGGTGGAACCTTCTCAAGTAGCTAACCTTCTTCATAAATGTTTATCTGAACATCACCTCCAATATTTCTTCCTAGAACTATCATAGAGTGGTGAAAGATCCTTCTTTACTGTAACTGCATTCAACCCTCCCACTAATACTTGCAACTATATGGGTTAGGACCTAGAAAGCATATAATAGTACACACAATACCATTAAAAATGTGTGCATTAGGAATTGCATTGATTTATGTGTTATTTTGTATTAAATTTCTTCATAAGATGCATTGATTTCATTGTTATCTTTTATTGAAATTTTTCTTAAGATACATTGATTTCATGTACACTTTTTATAATATCATTTCTACATTGCATTGATTTCAGTAGTGTTCTATAAACTTATGTTTACATTTCATTATTTGAATCATGTGATTCTTAAATATCTTCCTAAGGTGCATTGATTTTAGTGTTTCCTTCTATGTTGCAATTCTTGATACAATATTCAAACAAAATGAATAGATCCAAGATCAAAAATGTTTTCATCATGTTCTAATGAATATTAGACACAATTCAAATTTATAAATATTAGACATACAATTCCAATTATAGATGATTGTAAATTATTATGAAACTTACCGATCTTACTTTTACAAAAGAGTTATTTAACAAGGGCATGCATTTATTTGCAACAAATGGTGATGTTAATAATCATAATAGATGTGGCTTGACATTTGTGAATTGTCTTATTGCACGTAATGCTACTATAACAATAAGAAGATAATTATGTTACAATGATACAAGAGGAGAAAATGGAAGGTGAATTGTTTATTTCAATTGGAGCTAGAGTGATGCTCATTTTGAATTTATGGACTTATGTAATACTTGTCAATGGAAGTCCTGCGATTGTTGGAAAAATTGTGTATAATTTTGGAAGGTTGGCTCCATAGCCTCTCACATATATTTTAATAAGTTTTGGTAATTTTGTAAGGATTCTATGGGATGAAGTATTACCTCTAATTATTTTTATTGTGCTCATTGGAAGAGGTACAACAAAACAACTTCCATTGAAACTTGCTTGAGGTTTCACAACCCATAAGTCATACAAATTAACATAGGAGAAAACAAGTATAAATATTGGAAAGAAAGAGATATGGGATCTGGCATTTACAACAATAGTTTGAGTTAAAGAAAATTCAAGGTCATTTCACATATGATCCATATGAAAAAATAGAAAATGGGAATAGGATTGACATTAAGAAAAGAAAAAGAAGACTGAGATTCATCATTTTGTAATATATGTATTTCATCATTATATTTTATTACATTCTTTCACATATATCATCAATCAATATGATTATTTTATTCCAATTCACCATCCTGACCATGTAAATATTTGGTCTAGCTCTTGATTTTCGTTGGACCATATTGAAATAAATAAATTTTTGAATGAAATAATTTTAAGAGAGTGATTTTGGTTTTAAACAACTTTTTGTTATTGCCACAGCAATATGGTAGTTTAAACATATATCATCAATCAACATAATTATTTTATTCCAATACACAATCTTGATCATGTAAATATTTGGTTTATCTCTTGATTTTACTTGGACCATATTGCAATAAATAAATTTTTGAATGAAATAATTTTAAGAGAGTGATTTTGGTCTACCATAAAGCTCTATGAATGTCGAGAGATCAAATCATTTAGATACACACATCTCTTCAAGTTTTACACTATAAAAAGTATGCACCTTCCAAAGTTAAGATGGATAAAATGAATTTACATTGATTTACCAATTTTCAGCCAGATTATGTTGTTGACAACTTCCAAATAAACAGAGATAAAAAGAGACAACTTCCAAATAAACAGCAGAGGTAAAAAGAGACTGTTCTCTCACGCATAAAGACACAGCAATATTCTCCCAGGGAACCAGAAATGACCCTGCGATCCTCATGGTCTCTCTAAATTCTTAAAAAGACAAAATGCCCTCAAACTTTCCCACAACTTTTTTTCGCATGCGCTAAGTTCGGAGATTTAGCTGCCTATAAATGTGAAAGAGACAACATGAATGGAAATTAACAATCTATTTGAGAAAATAATACATCTTTCGTTCAAAGTTGAGAAAAATAACAGAATTTCGTCAACATACAGAGAAATAGTGCGATTCTGATGTGCGAATCGCGTAAGGCCCAAGTTCTTTATCTACGTACCTGCGTGCCTGTTGGTCAAAGTTTTTGCACCCGCTACCGACCTCTTAGTTGAAGACTTGAATTACTGCCCTCATACTTTCCCACAACTTGTTTTTCGCATGCGATAAGCTCGGAGATTTAGCTGCCTAACAATCTATTTGAGAAATTAATGGAAATTAACAATCTATTTGAGAAAATAATACATCTGTCGTTCAATGTTGAGAAAAATAACAGAATTTCGTAACATACAGAGAAATAGTGCGAATCGCGTAAAGCCCGCGTTCTCTATCTACGTACATGCCTGCCTGTTGGTCAAAGTTTTTACACCCGCTGCCAGACCTCTTAGTTGAAGACTTGAATTACTGGAATTTGACCCTCTTAGTTGAAGACTTGAATTACAATTTACTGGATTTGGGCCTGGAATTCGACGTCCTTTTTCAAATTTGAAAATATTTGATATGTAAGATTACTGGTCACATTGACCAGGTCAATGTCTATTTGTATGGGAAAATGAGAACATTCAAATTGATTTTTGGTTTTGTCCATAATCAGTCATAAATTCTAGTACTTTGGCACTTGGCAAGGTCTGACACTATAAGTGGTACTAAGTAAGCTGCGAGTTTAAGACTCAACTCAGAAATGTGTCACTCATTTAGAAGAACAGTTTACCTGCATAACCTCAAATCAATGAAAATAGCGTTAACTATATAATCCGTACAAACCAAATTCAGTATGCTTGGCCGGGCCACAAGATAGCGCCATAAAATTTACAAGGTAGATACTCAAAATCATGATGCGTAACTTGGTGTGTATTGTGCCTACATCTTATATAAAAATGCAAAGCAATTTGACATTCATGAATTTGCATAGAACTTAAACTAAAAGACATGAAAAATACAAGACATTCATCAAATTTCTTTTTGACCGGCTGAGTAAATTTGAAATTCCAGACCTAAATTTGAAATTCACTAGATTCAGTATTAATTTCTTTTTTTCGTCATTCAAGTTTTTTTTTTCCGTCTTTAAAGCTTTAAACTTATGGTAAATGTTGGAGACGAACAATACTTAGCCTGCTATAGAGCATTTAATGCGGCTGCAGCAGGATGCTAACCCTTGGATTAAAACTGTTTAAGATCCAAGGGTTAGCATGTCTGCTGCAGTAGCATTGAATGCTCTGCAGCAAGCTAAGTATTGAACGATCTTTCTTTCTTAGAAAAGGTGAATTGTCATAAAATTATTGTACTTTGAGAAGTGGGACTGTTTTGGAATTAGTGTTTGGATTCTTTTGCACTATTCGCCTCATGTGATTCTCTCGGAGGTTGAGCCTATGAATTTGGATTCCCTTTCAACGAGAATTCTCACTGATTGCTTCATGTTTTCTTCTCCTGCTACAGAGGCCTTGTCAATAATTACGCCGTAAGGCGTTTTTCTCCGAACAAGTTCGGAAAAGCACTGTAGCTTTCGTCGTCTATGCGGCCAACCCTGCTCCTCCACGTGTCCTCTTCACGATCCGGTGGTCCTCCGCGTGTCCTCTTCTCGATTCGTTGGTCCTCCGCGTGTTTTAAAGTTCCGTTGCCCTGCTTTGTCCTGCAAGTTTCCGGTCGCTGCCCTACTCTGTCCTACAAGTTTCATTGTTCATGGGCATTGCCGTGACTGTTGAGTTTGTCAGAACCGCCCATTTCGCCTGCAAGTTTCATTGTTCATGGGCTTTGCCTTGCCGTGAGTGTTGAGTTTGTCAGAACCGCACTTGTCCAACTGTTCCGGAGCGCCGTGGAACCGTTTGTAATCTGCCTATTGTGTTTTGAAGCTTATTTCATGTGTTTAGCTACTGTGGAAACAATGCTTTTCAATGTCATGTTTTCGGAACATCCATTTCTCCGACATCTTAGGAAAGTCCTGGCGGATTTAGCAGAAGCTACTGATATTTTGCTGAAAAATTACTGGTATTTGAAAAGTATGCAATTATTTTTTCTTCAGCGAGCTCTAAGCTAATACGTAACCGGCAAAACTTCCAGTTTGGAGCAATTTTACTGTTGTCTAGAAGTTTAGTGGTGTTATTTGCTGATGAAGGCATGGCTTTTTCGGTCTTTCCAAGTTTTGGTGTCTTGATTTTGGTCGTTTGTAACAAGCGGCCTGCGGAACCCCTCCTACAACTGTTTATTATTTAGAAATCTTAATGAATAACCTTTTGTCGCCCTGTCTATCCTGCTCCGGCTTTCTATGAGCCGTTTACAAGAAACAATAGGTGGACGTTAGTATTAATTCGACTGTTCAAGTTAGCGGGATCTTATTAGCTTTGCCTGCATTTTGGAGAGCAGAGCTGAGTGGTTTTACTCTGTTGTGCATCTCATGGCTTCTTTTCCTGCCGTGGCGGTTCCTCAGGTATTTTAGCACAGTTTTTCTATTTACACACAGTATTTTTTTTCTTTTCCGTTTTCCTTCTCAAACGAGGTTTTCACGAAGCTTTTCCTGTTCAAAGCAATATTCTGGATTTTTTTTTTATACGAAAGATTTTTTCGGTCTTTTTCCTTTTCAAATGCACAACTGTTCTGCTTAAATAATTTCCTCTTCGGACTGTCTGGAGTAATGGATTTCAGATAGTTTTTCGATTGAATCAACAAAAAAATCTTTTAAATCTACAAAATCTCACTTTGTTGCATAAAAAAACTAGAGTACCGAGGCAGAAAAGAAGGTAAACTGACCTCCAATATTGTGAAGGATTTCTTGAAAAAATTGATTTCCTCTTCAAATGTTGCCCTAAACAGCATTGCATCAAAACGTTTGAAGGAAAAAGGGATGTCCACTATTGCTTTAAGAAACCGCTCTGCAGGACCAAGTTTTGAAATATCGCCATTGTAGTCTTTCAGTTTAATCTCTTCTTCCCGAGTTAGCGTAATTTTTACCACTTTCTCCAAGAATTCAGTGTTTAAGCCATCCCCTGTACCAAGCAATAAATCTTAGTAAGCCAATTGATACCCAATTGTCTTCTCATTCAAGCATGGACTCAACATGAGAAGCTGGAAAAGAATAATAAATTTTGATATATTGCACCTTCCAATTGCAAAATTCTATTATTAGAATGATAGTGAAGAAGCTTACCTTCCAGCAATGCATCACAAACTTCCTCTTTCGTCACATTCAAAGCCCTTAAGAGTATGGCAATATTTTGAGATTTTCTGCGATCAAGTATTTGTGCATTGTTTCTAGATTGGGAAGCAGGCACTGAAAAGTTTGTCACTTCATTTTTCACTTTTTGGTTGGGATCATAACCAAAAAGAGACTCTATGATTTTTTCATCCAACCTGCCAACCGTATCAATTGGTTATAAACTTATGAAATGACAAGCAAAGAAATAATGCAGGTTGCTAAAGTTTAAAACAATGAAAACAGATTTTGGTGACAGTTTTTAGAAATGACAATTGATTTCTCTACCCTGTATTTTTATATTTTTATTCCATAGTCTCACGGAAGGGGCTTCCAGGTTTCTTTCAACAGGATTAATTATAGAAGATGTAGGCCGCTGCTGAGGATGAAATTAAAAGTCTCGGAACTAATGGATTTTCTCACTAAGAAAAACTTTACAATCTATGAGACAAGCAACAGTTAGAGTTGATAGAATGTCAAAAGAAATGAAGTAGTTTGTGTATCACATAGGAAATAAATCTCTAGGTGCTAAATGATACTCCCCATTTTGTATATCAGCTAAAAACTTTCCTACACTGTAGGAGGTTCCATTTCTAAGGGAAAAATTCTTTGTATCTCTAATCTCTGTCATTTCCTCCTTTGCAATAATATTGTCAAGGATTTCCTATTTATTATGGTTTTGCTGTAGATTTCAATTTATTCTAGCTTTTGAAGTAGTAGAGGCTAGGAATTAAAGGCACAGTTTTCTCTAACAAATTTTTACAAAAGGAAGCATTTACTTAAAATGAATGCATGCATAACTTGTTTTGACATTTTGACCGCTGCCACTTGTTGTTGGCACTACTTTCATATAAATTATTTGGAGCTTGGAGCTTTATGTAACAATTAATAATGTTGGTTTTCATGGAAAACTGTTATGTCTATTATTATTCTTAAAATATAATATATTCAAAGTTTCTTTTTAAAAATGTTGGATCCTTTGACTTCTATGGACAGTGGTAAATGGAATATGTTGAACCTTTCATTTAATCTTTGTTACCTAGTATGTTGGATCCTTTTATTTATAGTTGGTTTTGGTTATTCCTACATACACAGTAAACATTACTAAGTGACCCTACCAACTCCTCTTTACCTCTATTCTATATTCCTAACCTTATCCCATTGCTATCAACTCTTATTGATTCTTCATCCATTGCATCATCGCTTCTCCCTCGTTACCTATCCACTATAATGAATAAGAATTCCATTATCCTCTCCCACTCTTTTCAGCACATAAAGGTTGTGTATAATGTACATATATTGTGATAGGAATTTGATGTAAACTTACAAGGTCATTTGGATAAATAATTGAAACATTTTATATATATTTTTAGTATACATTTTGAATATATTGTTAAGCATAGTGCTATTAAACTTTTAGAAGAATATGATCAACTCAAGTGGTCCAAGAATAGTGGAACAAGGGTATACACTATCAAGTTGGGTTATGCTGCAAGCATTGAAGAATGCCTTCTTTCATATAGAGTCTATTTGGGGAGAGCGATCTAGAAATCAACATTTCCTTTAAAAATAAAGATTATTTTATGGTTATAAATAGCCAAGAAGCTGTTAACCTAGGATAATAGACATAAAAGAAACTAGACATGCTAAGAGTTGCATAATTTGCAAGCACGATTTAGATATTGTAGATCACTTGTTCATGGCCTTTTATTTTGAGTTATCTGTTTGGAAGGAGGTAGCTCTTGTCTAAGTAGGATGAGATAAGAGTAATTTGGTGAACAGTCTCTTCGCACACAAAATGACAAAGAGCAATAAAATGGGGTATGGCAATGGCTATAATATACATCTTCCAGCGATGAACAGAAAGATCACCCCAGTGGGACAGATAGACATCTGAATATCCTATAATTATATTCCATCCTTAATATGTACACAGACCAATGAATGCTTAATGAGTTCTATAAACTAAGTCACCACCATCTCTGGCAGACACAGGCGCAAATCCAATCATTTTGAGCTGCGAAATTTATCGCTATACAAGACATTATGTCCCAGCGCCCAGTTCAACTACACAAACTTGACTAATGCAATACAAGACTTTGGATCTCCACAAAGTTCATTTCTACAACGCTTTGCTAAATACCAACAATCCCATGGAATAGGGTTTTGCATTGCATTTTGCTGCAGTCTGATACAATTCTATGATGCTCGGCATTCTAATTACCCTAGGGGCAAAAAAATAAAAATGGAAGGAGTGAAAAATAGACCTGTTACAGAGGCTGAGACAAAGTAATACCAGAGAACCTGTATCAAAGGGAAGCACAGGTCTAAAGAATGTGAAAAAGCTATGGAGGTGATCCACTTTATTTCTTATGAAAATATGTTCAACTAAATGCATGAATCTATGGACAGCTGCCTAAAGACTATAATGTTTCACTAAGTACTCCAACACTTGCTGGCTTGGCCCAACAATTTCTTTGAATTTGAGACCATTTTTGTAAATTTTGAATGTTGGCACAGTACTCACACTCTCTGAGTTTGCCAAATAGAGATTCTCTTCGACATCCACCTTCACATTCATAGAACACAGCAAATGCACAAAGCCAAGTTAGGTCATGAGCAAGATAGAAACAAGATAAGCTCAACATGATTGCATATCGTATTGAGTTATGATACCTTGAGAAAATTTACAGATGGATGTCTTTTACAAAGCTGATCAACAAATGGAGATATCTGCTTGCATCTCTCACTGGATCTTGTGCTGAAGTGGACTACTGCAAGACCTGATTAATGGACCCAGCAATCTTGTAAATTAATTACACATTGTATCTTCTATGCTCTAGTACATTGTCATGATCAAAGTAGGACTAATAAAAGAAAGAATGCAATGAACTATTACCAGGTGCAGTAATTGCTTTTCTAAATTGATCATTGCCAGAAACCACCTCAACTTCCCCTCCAAACTTCATGTCATTAATTCCTTCTCCACGAGACCTCTTCATTGCTACTTGAACATCAAAAAGAGCTCGAGCTACTTCGACATCCCCTGGTATTTCTCTCCTCAAAGCTTCATAATCATTTAAAGCTTCCTCCCACCGTTCAAGCTGTTAAATATAAATATTTAAGAAGTCATGATCATTAGTGAATCTACAAGTACTTGTATCTCTTACAAACCAAATAATAGGGTAGTGTCTCAAAACTACAAAATGGTTTGTTTTTACATGGAACCACTTTCATAATTCCCAATATTGTTGATTCTCAGAGAACAAATTTTGCAACAATTACCCCCAGCTACTTACCCAAGGGAGGCTTTTACATAGAACCACTCTTCCAAAATTCTCATTGTAGTTGTTTCTTAGAAAACAGTTTTTGCCACATTTACCTCAGCTTTTTACCCAATCCCTTATACCTAGAAGGGCTTGATAAAAGCAAGAATTAAAATCCAGAATATACTTGGTTCTTAAGGTGGAATTTACACTTTCAGTTGCCATTCATTTGGGGATCCCTCTCTTATTTGTATTTGGGGGTTCACAGGTTATCATCTCATGGGTGAACAAAACTACTTCATTGAACACCCCACTTCTGATTCATTGGTGTGATGACATTCTTTCTATGCTGCATCATGTGCCTTTAGTGACCATCAATCATATCTATCGCGAGCATATCTAGCAGGCTGACAGACTCTCCATACATGCTCTTTCGTTGGCCCCGGGGCATGGGGAATTTTCTATATCTTTAGATGGTATGATCATTGATCATGGGATATTTCAGTTATTTTGGCTTGTGTCGGGCTTTGCCCTTTCACTCTCTTTATGAGGCACAAGCATTCAGTTTGAATGAATGGTTCTTTTGCTGACATGGATGTGCCTATCAGCCTTCTTGTTATGCTCCTGATTCATATGTTTCTTGGTCTTTCATGAATTATTTCAGATAGATTTTTTGACCTTTTGCTACAGGAATGATGAGAAAAGTCTACCCTTGGCAAACTTTATGCTTTTCTATCCCAATTTTGGTTGGATGGCTTGAATTCTTCAGCTTTACAGCTATCAGAGAGATCCGCAAATGTATCTGCATTTGTGGAATTCTTTTACATTCTGAAGGTGATCTTAGAGAGGAATGCAACAAAAAAAAAGTGCACTTCTGCATTCTGAAGGTGATCTACAGTTTTGGCCATAGTGGGGGCTTGTCTTGCGGGTTTTCCTTTCTTTGTTCCCCTGCATTTCCTGCAAGTTTGGTTCTTCATTTTCGGTGATCCAAGACCACCTTATAATATGATGTTCTGTTCGAAGAAAAGATTCAATATCTGAAATACAACAAAATATTCAAGGGTTTTGAATTATTCTAAGGTATACGAGAATGGCGTTTTAGTGGCTAGGCCAGTTGCGGTGCCCGATTCTTTTAATGGTAGTTTTGTGGAAATTAATGAATGGCTTGCAGAGGGCAGAAATTGCGATAGAAATGAAATTGCGTACCTGTGTTTTTTTAGTTCTTTGGCTCTTTGAATCAGAATTCCTGCAACTAGAAACAATGCAACTTCTCTGTGCAAACCCACACAAACTAAATTTGGCCAATAAACGCCATTTATGCAGCAAGGAAGGGCGGTCGCCATGACAAGATGTTCAACCACCTCCAAATCGAGAATAAATTCCAAACCGAGAAAAAAACACTGGTCTTTCACAGGACGGGCTCTCCAAATATCTCCCACAGCGCTCCAGAACCGCCGGACAAGTGCGGTTCTGACAAACTCAACACTCACGGCAAGGAAAAGCCCATGAACAATGAAACTTGCAGGCGAAATGGGCGGTTTTGAAAAACTCAACAGTCACGGCAAAGCCCATGAACAATGAAACTTCCATGACAGAGCAGGGCAGCGACCGGAAACCTTGACCTCAGCCTGAAAAACACGCGAAGGACCAGCGGAACTTTAAAAAATGCTGAGGACCAGCGGATCGCGAAGAGGACACATGGAGGACCACTGGATCGCGAAGAGGACATGTGGAGGAGCAGGGTTGTCCAAATAGACGACAAAGGGAACGTTGTTTTTTATTACAATTCATTTGGGGATCCCTCTCTTATCTGTATTTGGGGATTCACATGTTAGCATCTCTTGCGTGAACAGAACTGCTTCATTGAACACGCCACTTCTGAGTCATTTGTGTGATGACATTCTTTCTCTGCTGCATCATGTCCCTTTAGTGACCATCAATCATATCTACCGCGACCATAACTAGCAGCCTGACAGTCTCTCCAAATAGGCTCTTTCCTTGGCCCCGAGGCATACGGGATTTTTTGGATCTTTAGATGGTATAATCATTGATCATGGGATATTTTAGTTATTATTCCTTCTGCCGGGTGTTGCCCTTTCACTCCCTTTATGAGGCACAAGCATTCAGTTTGAATGAATGGTTCTTCTGCTGGCATGGATGTGCCTATCAGAATTATCATAATACCTCTTCTTGCACACCAGAATTGCTCCAAATAAGCATAAATTGGGTGAGAGCACCCAGATGAACGGAGGCTAGCTGGTTGTTCCCATCTTTCATCCACTCCAGACAACCGATATTGTTAATTTGGCATTCTCTGAATTTGGTTGATGTGGATCCAAAGACAGAAGGATCAAGAGAGCCACTGAAAGCGAAGATAAATGTATTGTCCTTCTCAGCCCTTAGATGGCTGAGATCATCACGTCCACTGGCATAAACTCTTCGAGATATCTCGTGGGCATCCGACAATAGGATTTCCAAGAAAAAATAACCTGGTTCGCCCATTAACCTGACAATATATACACAGAATCCAACAAACAATAGTAGGCGTCTGCTAGAGAATATTTACGTTACACTTATCCACCAAAAGCTGCACAAGAGTGCCTTTACTGACCATCAATCATATCTACCGCAAGCATAACTAGCAGGCTGCCAGTCTCTCCAAACAGGCTCTTTCATTGGCCCCAGGGCATGGGGGATTTTCTAGATCTTTAGATGATATGATCATTGATCATGGGATATTTTAGTTATTTTGGCTTGTGTCGGGCTTTGCCCTTTCACTCTCTTTATGAGGCACAAGCATTCAATTTGAATGAATGGTTATTTTGCTGACATGGATGTGCCTATCAGCCTTCTTGTTATGCTCTTGATTCATATGTTTCTTGGTCTCGCATGAATTATTTAAGATAGATTTTCTGACCTGTTGCTACAGGAATGATGAGAAAAGTCTGCCCTTCGCAAACTTTATGCTTTTCTATCCCAATTTTGGTTGGATGACTGGGATTCTCCGGCTTTATAGCTATTAGAGAAATCTGCAAATGTATCTACATTTGCAGAATTCTTCTGCATTCTGAAGGTGCTCTTAGAGAGGAATGTAACGAAAAAATGTGGCACTTCTTTGCAAAGAAGAGCTTTCTCTTCAATAGACATATTTTAAAGTTTGTTCAAGGGTAAATTTGCTATGGAGTTATTATGCAAATTTGAAGTAGTTATCGAGGATTGCTTTGGCATATTTCACTCTTCGCAATCCGGTGGTTCTCTGTGTGTCATCTTCACGATCCGGTGGTCCTGGCACTTTACCCCCATCCCCGCGTGTCTGCTTCGTGATCCGCTTGTCCTCCGTGTGTTTTCAAGTTATCGAGGATTGTTTTGGAATTCTTCTGCGTTCTGAATTTGTCTGCAGGAATTGAGGGAACATGTCTCTGAAGATAGACTTCAATTGCTCCAAGATGTTATAGGGGCATTCAGACTTGGTGTTCTTACAGCATTTATGGGGTCAGTGGTGCTAGGAAGACAACTCTAATGGGCATCTTCGCTGGAAGAAAGACTAGATGATACATTGATGGTGATATCTCAATCTCTGTATTTTCGAAAAAGCAAGAAACCTTTACTCGGATTTCCGTTTACTGTGAACAGAATGATATACATTCTCCACAAGTAACTGTCTGGGAGTCCTTGTTATATTCAACATTTCTCCTTCTTCCAAAGGATGTTGACAAATAAACCAAAATCATAAGTATACAGCTATCATTTTCTCTGGTCTACCATCCAGTAGTGTTTTCTTTTGACACGATGCCAACTTGTAATGTTACTAACTTGCAAATATTCCAATTCGCAGGCCTTTGCTGATGAGGTCATGGAACTTGTGGAATTAGATAATTTAAGTGATGCACTGGTAGGTTTTCCTCTGTATTTCCAACTAAACAAAGGAAAAGGTTAACAATACCTGTGGAGCTTGTTGCAAATCCATCTATAATTTTCATGGATGAGCCGAATACTGGTATGGATGCTAGAGCAGCTGCGATTGTGATGTGAACTATTCGTAATACAATAGATACTGGAAGGACTGTTGTCTGTACGATTCATCAGCCTAACATTGACATCTTTCAAGCTTTTGACGAGGTAAACTAAGGTTTATATTATAAGTCAACTTGAATATTTGTTTTAGAGTTTGGTGTTTATTTCTGGTTTACAATGATGGCTTCAACTCCTGTTAATGAAAAGAGGAGGGAGATCCATTTTATTCGGGCCACTAGGACATAATTCTCACAAGGTTGTCGAATACTTTGAGCTAACGACTTGCAGATTTTTGTAGTCATTAGAAAATGAAAAGAGTTTGGGACCTAGCACTGCTAATTTAATCCCTAAATGTGAGTTAATTTTCTGATTTTCATCATGAAAATTTGCAGGCCATTCCAGGAGTACCAAAGATCAAAGATAAGTACAACCCAGCTACATGGATGCTGGAAGTTAGCTATATTGGTGCTAAACATGGTTTGGGGATAGAATTTGTAGAGCATTACAAGAAATCTTCCCTCAATAAGTAAGCATTAAAGTTATCAATATTTTTCCACCAAAATCCTTATGTTTACAATGTTTAGCATTACAAGAAGTTTACAAGACACAAAGATATCGGCTTCAAACTCACATTCTAATATTTCATTTGTTTATTCACTATAAAGGAAAAACAGAGCATTGGTGAAAGAGCTTAGAATTCCACCTCCAGGAGCGAAGGATCTTTATTTTCCAACCCAGTAATCACAATCATTCTTTGGACAGCTCAGTTCCTGCCTGTGGAAGCAATGGTTGACTTACTCGCGGAGTCTTGATTATGTCGTAAGGCATTTTTCTCCGAAGTTCTTCGGAAAAGAACTGTTCATTTCGTCGTCTATTCAACCAATCATGCTCCTCCACGTGTCCTCTTCACGATCCGCTGGTTCTCCGCGTGTCTCCTTCGTGATCCGTTGGTCCTCCGCGTGTTTTGAAATTGACTTGTATAAAACTCAGGCCTTCCAGATGTTTTGGAGGTAAAGGTTAGAACCCAATCTGGGCTCCTCCGCAAGTGACAGCATTGATGGTTGGACCTGCCACTTAACCCCCATCCCCGCGTGTCTCCTTCGTGATCTTGTTACTTGTTCAGTAAGTTTGCTCAATCTTCGTAAGGTTCCCTCTACTATGTAACTTGGCTCTCTGCATCTCTTCCCTCTGTCATGTACATGGGATGGATGTGAGGTTTGTCTAGGTTCGTGAGATGGCCTCGTACTTGCTAATCCATTGGTAAGTGTTACCTCCATTGACTTTCTTCCATTTTGCAGCAACCAGGTTCCAAGTAGGAACTTTCCTTTAGGTTCGGACCGCCACACTGAAGCAATATTCAGCAAGTGATTTGAGCCTCTAGATCTTCAAATCGCCCCAAAATTTTTGGAGGAATCCATCGGCCGCTTGATCCGTATTCCCTTTCTCAATGACATGCTTACGGTAATTTTGCAATATTTCTTGTATTTATTTCAGCTCACGCTGAATTTTGAGGTTTGGGTCGTACAATGGGTTTGGTGGCTAAAATTCTCCTTAATCACAGTTAATATGGGACCAAATGGGGGAGCCGAATGAGGAAATTGATAAAATGTTGCTCCATCTTGAACAAGAATGCTTAGAAGTCTACAGAAGGAAAGTAGATCAACCAAATCGAGCATGGGCTTGGCTTGACTAAGCCATTGCTGATAGCAAATCAGAGCTTGCTTCCATTTATTTTTCCCTCAGAGTTTTCCCTACCATGCCTAAACAGGTCCAAATGACAAGACCTGAAAATGTTTTAGTCTTTATAGTTTGTATCATGAATTTTTATTTTTTTTCTCTAAAATTTTAAATCTTAACGGACTCTGATTTTGCTTTTGTTTTACCTACACCATTTTTAGGGAGACAGACGGGCAGGGAGCTTGAAGGAGCAACTGGAAGCGATATCTCCTCTCCTCTATTGGAAGAAACGTGCCGGAAAAAAGAGGAACAAATTCAGCAAATTCGGGATGTTAAAACTCAGATTCAAAATATTTCGAATGAAATTGCCGGATATGTAGTTCTTAGTCTGCTCGCCATTACAGTGGACAAAAATGATTTATCTCTTAGGAATTTTGAAGAATATTAGAAGCAACTTCAAATGCTTCAAAAGGAAAAGGTAAGAAGTGCTACCGCTTCAACATTTTATTCTGTTTTATGTTTTGCTAATAGTTTTCAGGTGGGATAACCCGATAGAGACTTTGTGTTTAGCGGGTTTCAAAAACAAAGAAAACATTAGAGCAAGAAAACAAGTACATGCTGCAAATATTGGTAAGGAAACGGTGAAAAAATATACATTGCTTTATAAATTGCTTTGAAAAGATCAAACATGAATTCATGAATGGGAAGTGTTGCATATTCCATATAACCATGAGACAGGGTAAGTGCTGCTTATGATCATTTTCTGAATGGAAATCGTTTTGTATAGCCAGGGTTCATCTCATGCATAGTGCCCCAAATTTCATGAGGGCACCAGTGTCATCATAATAGTCTAGAAACATCTTGATTTTGGTCTAGGAGAAAGTTGGGGACTGCGATCCTTCACCCTGTATTCGAGTTGTTTTTTTAAGGAACCAATTTTACACATTTATGATTTTTATGGGGTTTGAATTTTGTTATTGTTAACAAATCTATTATAGCCCCTTGAATTTTTAAATACTTTTGTTGTTCTCAATTAATTCAATTTATAGCCCCTTGAATTTCTAAATACTTTTGTTGTTCTCAATTAATTCAATTTGAGGTACAATTGAAATGATAGTCTGTAGCCCCTCTGATTATTGTTGGATTGTTCCATTCTTGAATTTGTAATCTAGGTCTGCCTTCCCATGCAAGATATGTCTTCTTGGATTTGTGATCTATTATTTTTTTCTTATGTCTTTTATGTATTTGTAATCTGTATTTGTTTTTCCATGTAGGATATGTATCCATGGATTTGTGATCTATTAGTTTTGTTTTTGTTTTTTTATGTAGAGTGACCGTCTTTTCAAAGTCATCGGGTTTGTAAACACAATCCATGAAGTATGCTCTGTCCTTGGATTGGATTTTCTACACATAGGTAAAGATGTGCATCCAAGCTTAGGCGATTCTGAACAATCAAAGAGCATTAGTAAAGATATTGTTGATAAATTGACTGTGAAAATTCAAACATTGCAAGAAAAGAAAAAGAAGTGGATGCAGAAGGTTAATTCCTTGAGCTTGCCCATACATTTTTTTATCCCTTATTGTTTGGTTGTTATCACCCTGATCTCTATTACAATATAATGCAGTGTGTTGTGCTAATTCTTTTGTCTATTTTTATATTTGCAGCTTCAAGGTTTGGCCACGACTATGTTGTAGCTTTGGAATCTAATGGACACCCCTATGGAAGAGCAACAGATGTTCCAGAATGTCACCTGCAACATTACAGCTTCAGAGCAAGAAATATGTTCTCCCAATGCCCAGTCGATGGAATTTATTAACCATGTAAGCTTGAGAAATTTGAATGACCCTGTGCATGCATGCTTTCAACATATTTATGTGACCCTTTTAGATAGGAGATTGAAGGTATTGTAGTAGTTTCATTTTTGTGGCAAGGCCATACATGCTGCTTCTTTATGTTTAAAAGGTATTGTATTGAAATGGTTCGCTTACATTTGTTGTCTGGATATGGGATTTCACTTTTATTCACAGATCATGAGAGATTTACAAATATATATGTATGCATCTGATTATATTAACAATTCCAGAAAAACACAGAGATTAAGAAACATTTCTACATAGGGTATTCCATCAATGCATACCTATAATATATTGCTCTTGTTAAACCTGCAGACTACCAGATTCCAATGTGAAGTTAAAGGTTACGTTGTTTAAACTTTAATTCTTGAACTTGTGTTTTATATACAAAAACCAGATATATGTTGAATACATTCATTTTGGTGTCATAAATCTATTTGTAGCTAAAAATATATCTTTGGTTGATGAGAACTTTATTCCAAACTGAAGATTTGAATTCCTGAGATATTTGGTATGTAGCTCTTAGTCAATGGTTTGCAACAATTGCATGATACTGGAACTCCATAATGCTCATCAAAACAACAACACATTATATCTCCATACATTATCCCATCATTGATGTTTCCTATTATATTAAGTGTTTGTAAGCTTTTATACACGGCATCTATTTCATTTTTTTAATTTGTAATATTAAAATAAATTGCACAAACAAACCTCTTTGTCCTTTGGTTGCATAATAGATTCCTCATTATTTTCAGTTTCCATCTAGGGTTTTTCTTAGTGTGCGGAAGAAACTCATTAACAGTTGATCTAAGTGCAGACATGAAAAACATCCATTGATTCCTATTTAGTGAGTGACTGGGAATACTTGGATAGAAATAAACCAAAAAAATATATGTAGCAAATCAGTGCAGCAGATTAGGTAATGATCAATGGTTAATTTCAGTTAACCTACATACTTATTGAAGGGATCATCGACTGTTCTATGGAATATTTTTTGGACTTGTCAACATGATGAGTAGACTTGTCAGCATGATGAGTATTCATGTATGAAGGTTTCTACAGTTAGTCATAATGTAGTGAGTCCAAACACAGTTCAATTCCAGATAATTTCACTACATGAGTATTTTTCTTTATGGTTTCTTTTTCTTTTTTTCCTCGCCGTAGGTCTAGATTGTTAAGGAAGCCTTTTAGGTCAAGATCTGTAGCCTTAATAATGCTCATTTGCTATTAGTATCTGTTATAATATGAGCACATGACAAAAGAATGAGAGAGAGTGTAGACTAGCTTAAAATAGAATGCTTGACAAGGATAACTTTCCTCACATGAGGATTGCCCCTATATATCTCACCACTTATTGTACAGATGAACAAGAAATCTTCGATTGTTGTTTGTCAACCTTGCTATTTGGGTGTGTTTGAACTTCTGTTTTTCATTGCCCTAAGTTACTGGTTAGGTATCTAATATTTTTGGGCCTATGCCTATGCTACGCATGTGAAAATGTCTGACTGAATCAGATTTGGAACTCTGATCACTGCAATTACCAACTAAGAACTATTAGACCTAATGCACATTACCTGTTGACCTAGCTCACTGGGGCCTATACTGTCCATGAGTCCGCTTTCCTTGTTTGTAATGGATTTCTATTGCATCATGAACGCAGAGAGGAGGGAAGTGTTGGACTTCTTGAATTGACCTACTAATCGAATATTTCATGCAGGTGAGTTGAAAAAATTACTTGCTCCTATGACTGGATTGGATCCACAAGATCAAAAGCTTATATTTAAAGGAAAGAGAGGGATGGCAAGGATTTCTTAGATTTAGCAGGTGTGAAAGAGAAGTCAAAGATGGTTCTTATGGAAGATCCTATGAGTCGAGAAAAGAAGATCAGACAGTTTCATATGCAATTTATTTGAACTGAATAATCTGCCATTATGAATTCTCATTCAAATTTGTAACAATTTGGAACAATTTTGCATGCTTGTTTGGAACATTCAGTACAAGTAGTTTGCATTTTTTACAATCGATGGATATGAGCTATTAAATGACTATGGATTTTGAGGGGATAGCATTTGAGTCATAGTATATCTAACATTGTATTATGATCTCACACATAAATGTTCCCTTTCTTGCCAATTTTTTTCAGCTAGGCTACATGATTGAATCTCGTACTAATTTGTTTCGTTTATGTGTCGCCCCCATTATATCGAGCCTTGTTTCCCACAAACAATTGGAAAGTATGTAAGCCAATCATTTCAGAGTTTATCTGTGCCAATCCAATTCCACGTGCTGATCATTCATGTCTTATCATCAATGTAAATCTCACTTCTCTACTCTATTTTATAACAAAATGTAAAGGAAAATGCACAATTTTTTTTTGCATTGAACCTTATTGATAGAAAAACCTCGCTGACTGATCACTGTCTATGATCTTGACCCTTGAAGCATAACAAGAGCTAAAACTTATTCTATCAGACATGCAAGGTATAGCTATAAAAAGTTAAAAACTGTACCCTAATAGATAAAACTTTTCTTCGAGAATTTTGCTTGTTTTTTTAATTTCCTTTGGCTTTTGGTCAATATCTAACATTGCTTTCATTCCCGTGGCTTATCATAGCTGCATAGTTGCTGTGTTCTATTGGTGAACAGTGCATATTATCTCTCACATTTCTTATCACTGAGAAACAAACAGTAAACAACGGGCTTATTACATCTTGTCTTTTCAGAATCTGACAACAAAAAAATATATAAGGCTATTTCCTCTTCTCAATAAAATTTGACCAAAAAAGGATGAAATCAATGCAAAACTACTGCTTGCACATAACCACATGCGTACTCTATGTAAAACACTTGAGGTTTAACAGCATGCACATTTTGTTCAGCATATTGAGATCATTGTGCATGGCTATATATTTTGGTTTAAATGGCATGAACAAGGAGTGGCAATTGAATAGACAAACTGAAATGGGTAAAGCGACGTTTTTTTCCTAAAATAGACAAAATAGAATATCTGTTCCGAGAAACCATAGATAAATAAAATTATCTTGGTAGTATATATGGATTTTCATTATGAGATCACCAGTTTAAGCCTTCCATTTGGTCTTTATTGTAGCCCACAATAGCCTTTGAGGATTGCTCTTGATGATTTCTGCCAGTAGTCGCCTGGGACTTGGAAAATATTTGAACTAGAGGATGTAACTCTCTCTAGAATGTTTGGTCTTTGTTGTAGTCCACGGTAGCCATTGAGGACTGCTATTGATGATTTGTGCCAGTAAGTTGCCTGGGACTTGGAATATATGAACTGAAGGATTTAACTATCTCTGGAGTGTGGCTTAGGCTGTGTTTAGATAAAATATTATACCTGAAATAACTGGTTATTCATTGTGGGATGCTATAGGTTTTTTCCCTTAATTTTTTATCCTTTGAATGCTTAATAGCTGTAAAATTAGGTTTTTCCATTTTTTTTATCGTTTTGGATGCTTAATAGATATAAAATTGAAATAGGCCTATCTAATGTGAGCAATTTATTTTTACTTAGCTATTAACTTTTGTTTTTATCAACTTACCAATCCACATAACACTTCAAGTAATTTTTTTTTAATTAAAATTGCCAATTTACTTAACACATCGCTTTCCATAAAGAGATGACAAATCTCTACCTCACTTTATTAAAATATTACTCAAAATTTTCTAAATGAGAGATTGTTGAAGTTTACTTCTCCATTGCTGGAGCAAAGCTTGTATCGAATGACCATGGAGTATCCTATGGAAACAACATAACTTGGTAGTAATTCAAAAGAATCTCATTTTGGGCATTTATTTTGGAAGTCTAATCTGGGCAATAAAGATTCTATAAAAAAAAATTATACAAAGAATTTCCCTGATTTTTTTACAGATCATGTAGCATTTAATGTCTTTCCTAATCTGTAGGCTATGACTTTTTTTTGTGCGTTATTATATCTGGGTATTTGAAAAGAGTTACTCAAAATGCAATTTCACCTTCCGCTCTTGCAGATATATGATAAAAGTAATTCATTGTGCAGGTTACAGATCGATTTGCAAATAGTTTAAGTTCGAATTCTTTTTAAACTTCATCCTACACAGCACAATTGTTGAGTTGAATGTTTATTTTATTTGTAGTTATGCAAATATGTCGTGTTCTTTCTACAGACAGCGACGGGAGCCAATCAAACCTGTGTGTTGTAAACAACCTATAAAACCTGTTCAGAATTTGGTTAAGAAAATTTAGGTTTTCATGTTCAGTAGATCAACTAGAGCCAATCAGACCTGTGTGTTCTTTCTACAGATAGCGACGGAATCCAATCAAACCTGTGTGTTGTAAACAGCCTATAAAACCTGTTCAGATTTTGGTTAAGAAAATTTATGTTTTCATGTTCAGTAGATCAACTTTATAATGCAATTTCAATTGAAATTCAATTGCCCAAAAAAGTAAGGTGTAAAGCCCTTGCTTTGCAGTGAGTAATGGGTGTCGTGGGTGCGCCTACCATCTATTGAGATGGTCATTGGTAGGCTTCAGTTGGTTGCAAGGCTAGACGAGCATGCCTAATGGTGATCTTGCACAATGGTAAGGCATGCTCAAGTGTTGGAGGGTTTGGCAATGCAATTTGGTCAAGTATAGCAGCAAGATCAAGGTTGACATTTGGGACTTTCTCTAGAAGTCACATGTTGTCTTGGACAACTGAGTATTCCTTGGTTCATGGGGCGGTGGATAGTAGTGGCTTGACTTGTGGGTGCAACACCTTTGCCCATGGACACGAGTGCATAGATATTTGGATGTGCATAGCAAGTTGAACGAAGAGATGTTTGGCATGAACAAGGAATGGCAATAAGCGCATTGGATGCTGCTCAAGTGGGATGGATTTGACCATTGGAAACACAAGACATTAAAAATGCCTTGGGCACAAGCACATCATTGGTGGGACATGCTAACCCAAGGGGCTAAACACTCCAATACTTGGCATATAGAGTGCATTGCATTTGGGTCCACTTGGACATGGAACATGGTACAAGGCATCTTAGGAGGAGGAAATGAGAAGTGCATTGCATTTGGGTCCACTTGGACATGGAACATGGTGCAAGGCATCTTAGGAGGAGGAAATGAGAAGGTACCTTTCACTATAAAAAGAGGACTCCTCCATTGTGCAAAGTCATTCAAGAAGTTAATCAAGGAATGATTGGCAAGAGTGGACAAGGTGTTATAAGGTATAAAGTCTAGTGTTTTATAAACTCACTAAGTCTTAGGGAGTCTACACGAAGGATTTGGACAACTTAGTGAATGTTTAAGGAATTTGTAGCAATTATTGTGGCTATAGGTAGTTGTGCCTTAGATATTTGTATTTTTGTATAGGAGTTGTTGGTAGAAGGCTAGACACCTCATATCTATGTAACATTAGTTATATTAATAAGTCAAAGCCTACTTGGAGATTGACTCACAATGCTGCAAACTTCAACACTCCCTATCAACTAGGGAGGCATTCTTTGCCACCCCAAGTTTGTCTGGAAAGTATGTAAACTTTGTCAAGGACAAAGTATTTTTCAACAAGTCTGCAATCTATACATTGGTCACAATGAAACTTAGTTTTATGGCACCTCTCTGAACCATATCTTTGATGTAGTGATATTTCATCTCAATGTGCTTTGATTTGTTATGAAATACCGGGTTTTCTAAGAGCTTTATACAGTTCTAGTTATCACAGTGAAAGACAATAGAATCAAGCATCTCACCAAACAACCTGACTAGAAGCTTTCTCAACCAAATAGCTTCTCGGTTGGCATCACTTGCTACTATATACTCTGCTTTTGCGGTACTTTGAACTATAGATCTTGGCTTCTTGTTGGATCAGGATATCATAGCAGAATCCATGCTAAAACAGTAACCTGGAGTACTTTTTGTGTCCATAGAGCTACTAATCCAATTATAGTCAACATGAACATGAAGCAATACTCACCACTAGAAGTGTATTTGAGACCATAAGCAAAAGTCCCACGAAGGTATTTAAGCACGCGTTTGGCAGCAACCCAATGTCTGTGCCTCGGTTTAGACATGAATCAAGTACATTAAGGATCATATGGGTTGCCTATACATAGCGGGATCCACCATATCCGAACCAGAACCTGACATATCCAACTTCTTTAGATTCGATACCATGGAGTGCTCATGGACTAACAGTCCATCATCCCAAATCTGCGCAATACATCAATTCAGTATCTTGTGAGAGGAAAATCTCATCTGTTCTTTGCCAAACCTCTAACCCAAGAAAATAGTGCATGAGACCAAGGTTTTTCATCTCAAACTTAGAAGTGAGCTCCCTCTTAAACTGGGTTATCAATTGTTCTTCTCCTGCAAGGAGCAAATCATCAACATAAAAGACTAGGATCAAAGAATGGTTTTCCAAAATCTTAAATACAGGTTAGGATCAGTGGAGCCCTTGGAAAAACCCAAGCTTTGAAGGTAGTTGTCAATTATTGCATCCCAAGCCCTCAGTGCTTGCTTAAGCCCATACAAGGCCTTCTTTAATTTTCACAGATGGACTCATTCCCATGAACTTCAAAACCTTTCAGCTGCTCTTTATATACTTCTTCCTCAACTCCGCCATTAAGGAAAGCAGTCTTCACGTCCATCTGATGAAAGAAAAACTATATAAACCGTCATCAAATGTTTGTTTTCCAAGCTGCTTTGACAACCTATGCTAGCACAATTATGAACTTTGGAACCACATGGACAGCAAGTAATTCCATATTATGCCTACACATTGGCTTCTTTTCTTCATCAGATATATTTCTCCTCTGCGATGGCATGTTCATTGTATAATGTGATGTTAAACTGTTAATTTTTTTATTTTTCAATACATTGAAGTGCTCCATTTTTTTTTTGGTATTACTAAAGGTATGGTATTACCCATGTGATATGTTTTAATTGTCTCGTGAACTAACATGTGAATGATGTGATAGGTTTCTTTTTTCTTTTACTGACATGTGAAGTACTCACCTCTTTAACATCATCCATTATCTTTATGTTCACAAATTTTTATTTCTATGGTTACCTAACACAATGAAACAAATATTTTAATAAAATAAAATCCTTCTTATCTATTATTTAAAGTAGTTATGGGAAAATATTGGTTATACTACAGTAATAAAATAACCATTCAACATCATCTACTATCTTTATTTTTTTTTTAAATATTTTTATGGTCATCAACATAGATATGGTTTCGTAAACACATATGAGTATAGCCATAGTTTGTAGCATATCCACTATATGGTTAGAAATTAGTAGTTTTAAGAACATTGTATTGGACATGATTTCGGTAGGAACTAAGAAAACAAGTTGATTAATATGGAGTAAAGAAAAAATGGGACCTAGTTGTTTTATTTTTTGGTGGTTAACCAATATCTTTCTCATTCTGAGATGAGGCACCATGTCTTTTGATTTGTGCAGATCATACACACCGTCTCGATTGTAGTTTCGATTAGACATAGGGATTGCAACTAGATTCAACACAAATTTCTCTGGGTAGAAAAAAGTTTTGGGTACTACTAAAATCTCACTATCAATGCCACGATCATCCATACTGCCATATTCTCAATTGCATTTGGCCTAGAATCAGAATCTTCACTTTCTTTGTTGCACAAGAGGTCATCAACCCTCACTTGAGTTTCACGACCACAGTGCACCATATCTTGTTTCTGACATTTTTGTCCTCCATAGTAAGATCGAAAATCCTTCTTTATGACCAAGTGGCTTTTCCTGGAATAGCATTGGGATCTCCATTAATTCTCGTTTGCAATAAGTGACCTCTCTCAATATTGGCATAGAATATATATTTATTCTCCATTTTTTTTTGGCTCGCTTCAATGTTACACTTTTTTTCTCACTTACCCGCTAACAACTACCTTAACGGCGTATTATTTCACCTACCTTGGGGCAATTGCTAGTTAGTTAGTATTTTTCTATATTGAGAAATTTAACTGGAATGATAAAAACCGAAAAGCTCGGATGATGATGTTTTCACTATGTTTCAATTCAATATTTGATGGTATTCGTCAAAGGGAAATCCTATGGGCTGCGCTAGAAATTCATAAAAGGAAAAGGTACTTATCTGGTCATATTACTTTCATCCTGTACTTATCATGTTATAGCTTTATTTGAATTATGGAAATGGGTAAAGTGTTTAATCAAAATGAGTTCATTGTTTTTGAACCTTTACATAGTGAAATTTTATAATATTCTTTTTCTTTTAAGTTCATCATAAATTGTTTTCAGTTTGTAAAAATACGTTTTTTTTTTTCAAGAATTGAAAAACTATACTTAGATTAAAAATTACTAGTATATATCTATCTAAAAGGGGATCTATCTTAGTACAGACCTCTTTTTAAAGTATAAATGTTGAAAAAATGTGCAATGCAATGTTTATGGATTTATTTATATTTTAAGCAGTTCAAAGAAAAAAATTAATATAGCCAAGATAAGAATGAAATCTAATGAGCTCCATAGTGAAAGAGGTCTGGACAGTTCCTAAAACACCATGGGTGGAAAGGATCTGCCATCTCTGTGAGAATATGAACATTGAAGATGGAAAGGATCTGCCATCTAGGTTGTTGGAAAAAGTAATTAGTCCTAGAAGTCGTACCAAAGCTTAGTCGACTCTACCAGAGTCTGTAGTAGTCCAGTCTCTATCAATCAGCCTAACAAGAGTGAAGTGTTCACAATTCTACAATATAATCGATTCGAATTAATTTTCTAAACTTAAGTTTTAGGTAGATAGTTATTACAGCCATTAATGGAAAGTCTGTAGATTCACGAAGAAGCAATTCCAGGTTGCCTATAAATAGAAGAAGAAGTTTGTAAATCAATGAGATATCTAGGTGAGAAAAATAAAGAAAGAGAGAAAACTGAGCATAGAGTGAATTTGAAGCTCAAACTTCTATGTGGTTGATTGTGTCGAAGAGCCAAAGCTCTGTAAAAGGACTTGTTGAAGAGATGACAAGTTTGGATCTCTCGGAGAGCCCACAAGTTTGTATTACATTTTGTTATTTCTCGACAAGTTATATATATCAAATAGTTTATGGTTAAAATACATGTTTTCTTAGCCAACATTTTCTCTAGAAATATTTGTGTAAATGGTGTTTACATTTACGGTTGAGTGAAATATCAAAGAATCCATAAATTTCTCACCCACTAAAATTTCCAGGTTTTATGGCACAGTGGTCGACACAAGTCTTCTTAATGTTTGGATATATGATTTTGTAATTATGTAGAATTGTTATTGTGTCCATTTTTACCTCATCTTATTGAGGTGAAAAACATTTGTAAATTTCTTAAGTATTTTAGACTAAGAAATGCCATTTGTAAATTCCTATTAAAACCAAATCAAAGCAAGTGAGTCCAAGTAAAACGGTCGAGTAAAACCAACAAGTTGTCGAAGTGGTCAAATCGACAAGTTTTCAGGTAAGTTCTGTCTAAGTTGTCGAAGCCGACAAGTGGTCTAAGTAAAACCTGTCGGTAGAACCCACAAGTAAAAAGATTGTCCATAAGTCTGACCATAAATGGTCTTGTCTACTCGAAGTTAGAAAAGTTTCACCCGACAAGTAAAAAGAAAAAGAGGTCCGCATGAAATTTTTATAACTGAGCAGTAACTCAAGTTTCCCAGCTCGATTTTCGCTAACATAGGTTTGATGGTATTCACCAAAGGGAAATCCTATGGGTTGCGCTAGAAATTTATAAAAGGAAAAGGTACTCATGAGGCCATATTACTCGCATCCTGTACTTATCATGTTATAGCTTTATATGAATTATGAAGATGGGTAAAGTGTTTGGTCTTCATGGTTTCTAAACCTCTACATAGTGAAATTCTATAATATTTTTTTCTCTTAAATTCATCACAAATTGTTTTTAGTTTGCAAAAATACTGTATTTTTTTTAAGAATTGAAAAAAGTATACTTATATTAAAAATTACTAGTATATATCCATCTAAAAGGGATCTATCAAGTGTGAGAAGGATCCAATCTTTCCAATGCAAACCTATTTTTAAAGTGGAAATGTTGAGGAAGTGTGTAATGCAATGTTTATGGGTTTAATTTATCTTATTTGTGTAGTTTTATATATATGTCGTTCTAAATAATTTAAATTTAATTTGAGCTGAAGTGTTATTTCTAATAATATTTTATTATTTTTTATAAAGGACAGGTGCATAAGGAGTTACACATCTCTCACTTACTAAGTTGTAAAATGGACCTCTTCTGCTTAATAAGTTTTTCTAAACAAAAATACAATACATAGAAAATATAATCCCTGCAAAGACTTATTATAGTCACTTCCAAGAACTCAAACATTCCATATAGCAGGCCAGTAAACCATGAAATATAGCAATGCAATACAAAAGGATTCTTTTTAATTATAACATTTTTAAAATATAGAACTTGTTTTGATTATAAATACTTATTATTATTTTTCAATATAAGTTATTATGCCATAAAAGCTTCAATTTGTATTGAATTTAAACGTGTTTTATGTATAAATTTATGAGACTATTACAATGGGATCAAATGAACACCAAACATCAAAACATAAATAAATAAACCTTCAATTTGTATTGAATTTAAACGTGTTTTATGTATAAATTTATGAGGAGACTATTACAATGGGATCAAATGAACACCAAACATCAAAACATAAATAAATAAACCATCATGGTTAGAGGTTTCAATAACTTCTCTTTTACATATGTGAAGTTTAGAGAAAGTGAGCATTTTTTTTCTTTGAAGAAATGTTTAAATATATTGTCAAACTATATTATTATATAATAGAAAGGAATTTCATATATACAGATTTTAATGGTGAAATAAGATTTAAAATTATTTTTGATTGATTAAGTTGGTTTTTTTCACAAGAACAAGTTAAGAACCCAAAACCCAAAAGAATCATTTCAGGTGACATGGTTTTCCTTTAAATATCACAACCACTGAAGTTGTGCTCAATGAACATTGATAACGAGTATTGTGAATAAAGCCATGCTCGTTTCTAGAGGTTGCACATAATCGATTCACTAGTTCTTTGAATTGTGAGAAAACGATTATTGAGATGTCTATGAACTGAGTGTATGTTTGCACGAAGAGCCATAAAAACTCACGAAGACCATAAAAACCCGCTAAAAAATAACAGCAAAAACCTACACCCACAATGAAAACAACAACAAAGAATCTCTAAGAATCTAGGATTTAAACAACAACAAAGAANATATATATATATATATATATATATATATATGGTTTATAAAGAGATAGAATTTCACTTTTGTTAAATGCCTTTGAGCCTTGGGGTCATACTCTCTTTCTAATATTTTTAAAGAATATGAATTTTTAGAAGTAATTTAAAGATCATACTCCAAGACCAAAAATGTCTTCAAAACTTTCAAATCAAAAATCTTTATATATATATATATATAAGTTGTTGATGATTCACAAAAAGATAGAATTCTGCTTTTATTAAATGGCTTTGAGTATTGGGTCATACTATGTTCCCTTATATTTTTAAGGAATACGAACTTTACAAACTAATTTAAAATCATACTCCAAAACCAAAAGTATCTTCAAAACTTTCATACCAAAAAGTATATATTGATTGGTTCATAAAAAGTTAGAATTCCAATTTTGTTAAATGCTTTAAATGCCTTGTGGGTAATACTCTATTTTCTTATATTTGTAAGGAATATGAACTTTTAGAAGTAATTTAATCATAGTCCAAGACCACTAGACCAAAAAGTGTATTAAAAAAATTTCCATAAAAGACATTGAAATATAAAGAGGATGGGAGAGATAAGAGGGAAACGAAGCCAAAGACAATAAAGAGGCAACCTGAAGGTGAGGTTTGCATAATGATTCTAGAAATAAGATATAATTCTTTGCAAAGTTATAATTTTGTGTTAGTAAACAGAAGAAGACAAAGTCTAAAGGAGGAATATAAGCGCCCAAGGAAAAACAATATACACACACAAATTTGGAGAGAAGGCCATCAAATCCAATTTTTGCCATTTTTTCATTTTAATTAGAATTTTTAAATTAAATACAATGTATGCATAGTGGAAAAGTGAAGAGACATTTATGTATTAATTATGCTTTTAAAACTTCTAACATGTGTTGGTGAGACAAACAAGCCATAGACCTGCACCTTACGAATCATATGGTATCAAAGTCGACATTTGAAAACAATTGGTGAACAACCTTATTGTAAGCATTGTAGTGGATAAAAAGAAAGTGGAGAAGCATTGCTGCAAGGTTTACAGGGGAATGGAAGACCAAAATTGATGGGGACTTCTTATGAATAACATGAAAAGGAAATGAAAGTCAACTTGACTATAGATTATTAGTGTAACATTGGTTGATATGTACATAACTCAACTATAGGTAATGAATGATAACATAGGGTTCTCAACAAAGAATGACCATGTACAAAAAAAGGGTGACCAACTAATTCAAAATGTGAGAATCTTGGAGTCTCGAGTAAAACAATTGGAAGTTTATTTTGGATGTTAATAAAATAATTAAAGCACAACAAAATTTGTTTTCCCATTTAAAATGTTCCAAACATGCTCTCTTATGGGGGGAGAGAAATGTAGATTCCTTGAAGATAGGAAAAATTCCCATGGTTAAAAAATGGAAGGATTTCAAGGAATTATGAAAATCATAGTTCTATACCATATACCATATCATATGAAGATGGAAACTCATGACATGGTAGTATATTCAACAAGAACAAAGATAGAATGTACAATAATACACATTTTTTATTCTAAAAGAAATCCTTTGTGTTTGGTATCTCTTTGGGAAATTAACTTACGGTAGTAGTGAAGTAACTTAGAGGCCTATTCAACCATGTCGAAAGATAATTATAGTTGTTGAGTGTGGAAAGCATAGATAGAGAAAGAAAGAGATATATTTCATTAAGTTAGACTACAATAAGGTGAACTATAACAAAAGGTCCAAGAAGAAACCGACAAGATTAAAGGCTAAAACTGTTTACAACCATAGCCAAAAAGGAGAGAGAGATATTAATAGACATCAATTGCAAACACTATGATGTGGATGGGGCCACATATGGATGAGAAGAAACTTCATTTGGAATTGCATCCAAAATGGTACAAGTCCAATACGGGAGTAATAAAAACCACCAAGACAAGAGAAACAAAGGTAAAAAGAGAAATAAAAAATACCAAGATAGGAGAAAGAAAGGTAGAAAGAACCTTTAATGTAGATGAAACCATGGACTATGAGTCATACCACATATAGTAGATACCACTAATAATAGTTAGGATCCTTGATGTTAAAGAAAGACTAGATCCATAATTACAAACGAGAATATATGGGATCAAGGATAAAGAGGTGAAAAAATGGAGACACTTGGATGACATATAAGTAAATAACAACAAGTCCATCAAGTTGGGACTAGGAGAAGACTATTGACACTGTGCATTTTGAATGATCAGATCCAACTTTAGGCATGACACTATAAAATGTAAAGGTTTAGGCTTGGGAAAGGGGTTTACTAACCAAGAGGTGGTTGTTATTTAATTGTCAAGTTTTATAAGGGGTTCTAGACTAATTTTAAATTTTATCCTATAGTGTATTATATGTAGTTGTGGCTTTGAGCCACTCTAGAATATGTATTACCTAGTTTGTATTGGATATTAATTAAATCAATCCCCCATTTAATATTTTAATACCATTATTCTATAAGGTAATGCTGTGTTTTACTAATGTTCATTGTCTATATTTGTTGAATGAACTCAATTTATTTGTGAATCCATATTGTCAAAATAATTAAAAGCATGGTCCTAGGTTTGCGTATTCTTCAAATATTGCATGCATTAATAGAAGTTGAGCCCATATGGACTAGCTAATGTGGACATATGTGTGGTAGATTGGGTACCAGTTGTGATAGTCATATTGCACGAGCCTTCTACAACCTTTAGTCATGACACAACAATTCAAATGAGACATTGCCCTTCATTGGAATTGAAAATGCCAATCCTAGGCTACAGTGGATCCCTTTTATTGGACACCAATGTATACTCTAGTCTATAATAAAGCCAATAATAGACACATATTGCAATAAGGAAGGGAAATTGAAGACACAAATACACTATTCTAAGTCAAAATTCAAGTGAATGACCAAAACATAAATGCTTTGTTTGATTTTCATTCACTATGTAATTTGATTTTTGAATCCTTGATAGATGATATTGCTCCATAAACATATGCTCTAGTACGGACGTGTTAATTGAGTTGAAACCAAGAGAAATATACCATGAAAATAACTAGGAGATGCAAGACCAAGTTTGTCATAATTAATGTTGATTATGATGATGAAGTAGAATGTGAAGTTGCACCACTAGATGCATGTGAAGTGATGTTTGAAAACCCATACTGTCGGAATAGTGATGTTACTTTCTATAGGAATGAGAATAAGTTTCACTTGGATAAATGTGGTAAGGTTGTTGGAATCATTATCCAACCCACACATCATTGTTTGGCCTAATTGGCCTAATTTACCACTTATCCTAAGTTATTGGCTCGAATATGTTGTTGCATCATCAACTGGATCATCCTCCTTCAATCAAGGAGAAAATCTGGGTTGATCTGCATGACCTAAGCGCCCCAATTCAGTTTACCAATTGTTATTCCACCTAATTTCAGTTAAACTAAGTTGTAAAGGCACCTCCATCATTATTTTGCCTATTTTTGGTAATTTCCAATTAACTGGAGTGAGTTAAGGTGCCTCCAACAACTTCTGGTGACTCAGTTTAGTTCAGTTCACTTGATCTCAGCTAACAAAAGTCAGACATGTTCCCTCACCTACTGATTGATATGCAGTTGAGTTCTATTTAGTTAGATTCAGTCTTAACTTCCTCTGGTTTAGTTAGAGACAATTACGGTTGTGAATAGTGATTAACCGATGTGTCTAGTGTGGCTAATTGACAGCTAAGCCACTCTCATGTATGCAATTCAAATGACCTCCTTGGGATTCGAATTGTCTGGCTACTCATGTCGATGTAACACATTGTATCACTGTTTTTTATTAATGATAACAATTATACAACTGCAACTCCTAATTGCAGTGTTTTCATGTCATTTTTCTTTATAATTGATCCTTGAATCTTATGTAAGTTGTGTCTTGGTCCTCATATTATTATGACTCAATTTTTATAAATTCCTACCTCATCAAAGCATACAAAGGGAGTGAAAGAATTATCCCTTTTTGGAGTGAAAGAATTATCCCTTTTTGGAGTGAAACAAAGGTACTAGACAATCACACTAATTTCAAAACAAGTAAGAATTAGGGATCCTTCATATATGATGGAGTAGTGTAGTTGAAGAAACAAATGGATGCTTTTTCCTACCTCCATATCATTCATTGATATGATTTTGGGGACCAAGATATTCTCAATGGGAAGGTGTTATCTAAAAGAGGATCATGAATAAAAAAATGGTTTGTTGATGCCTTGCTACAAGTTTAATAACAAAAATGATAAATCAAGAACCATGCTACATAGTTTCTCTAGAAGCACACTAGTTTCTACAAAAGAGGGAAACTAATTTCATATTTTGACAAGATAGGGGAATATGAATTCAAACAAATTCAAATCATAAATTGTTGTGAGATGGCACATATTTACACTTGCCCACAAAAATAAGCTTTAGATTCATCAATTTACTTGTTAAAAATTGTGAAATGGATGTAGATGTAATTTGGCTATAACTTATTGAAATGGAGTTTGTTGGCAGTGAAATTTTTATAGTAGCAAGATGGAAAATATCTTGACTTGTCCACCAATTTTTAGTATAAAATTTGATCATTTTTTCTCCTAAAATGCCAAACCAAGGTTGGATATGTTGGGGATTTTGGGGAAAATAACAGTTGGAGGCCCACCCGTCTTAAAAAATGCATAAATGGCACTAAATAGAAAGTGAATGGGAGATTTAAGGAGGAATTGAAGTTGAATCTAGGTAAGAGGTACACCTAAAGAGAACCAGAGGTCTCTTGAGGCGCAATTAGAGAGAAATGATATAATTCCATGTGGATGGATTCAATGCTAATACAGTGAAGAAGACAGGATTGAAATGGGGAATACATTGTGAAGGTTGAAATCAATAAGTTATATTGTTAATACTGGGAATTGACAAGTTCAAATCCATTTGTAACTTTGATACAGGGATACCAATAGTGATGTTACTTTCTATAGGAATGAGAATAAATATCACTTGGATAAATGTGGTAAGGATGTTGGAGTTATTATCCAAACCACACATCATTGTTTGGCCTAATTGACCTAATTTACCACTTATCCTAATTTTTTGTCTCGAATATGTGACTGCATCATCAACTGAATCATCCTCCTTCAATCAAGGAGCAACTGGGTTGATCTGCATGACCTAAGTTCCCCAATTTAGTTAACTAATTCTTATTCTACCTACTTTTAGTTGAACCATAGTTGTAAAGGCGCCTCCATCATTATTTTTCCTACTTTTGGTAATTTTCAATTAACTGGAGTGATTTAAGGTGCCTCCAACAAATTCTGGTGACTTGGTTCAGTTGATCTCAGCTAACTGAAGTCAGACATGCACCCTCACCTACTGATTGACATGTAGTTGAGTTCTATTTAGTTATACTCAGTCTTAACTTCCTATGATTCAGTTAGAGTCAACTATGGTTGTGATTATTGGTTAACAGATGTGTCTAGTGTGGCTAACTAATAGCTAAGCCACTCTCATGTATGCAATTCGAATGACCTCCCTTGGATTCGAATTGGATGGCTACTCATGCCAGTGTAACACATTGTATCACTGCTTCTGATTAATGATAAGAATTATATAGCTGTAACTCCTAATTGCAGTGTTTTCATGTCATTTTTCTATGTAATTGATCCCTGAATCTTCTGTAAGTTGTGTCTTGGCCCTCAAATTATTGTGACTCAATTTTTATAAATGCCTACCTCATCAAAGCACACAAATGGAGTGAAAGAATTATCCCTTTTTGGAGTGAAACAAAGGTACTAGACAATCACACTGATTTCAAAACAAGTAAGAATTAGGATCCTTCATATAAGATGGAGTAATGTAGTTGAAGAAACAAATGGATGATTTTTACTACCTCCATATCCTTCATTGATATGTTTTTGGGGACCAAAATATTCTCAATGGGAAGGTGTTATCTAAAAGAGGATCATGAATTAAAAAATCGTTTGTTGATGCCTTGCTACAAGTTTAATAACAAAAATGAGAAATCAAGAACCATGCTACATAGTTTCTCTAGAAGCACACTAGTTGCTACAAAAGAGGGAAATTGGTTTCATATTTTGACAAGATAGGGGAATATGAAGCCAAACAAAGAAAAATCATAAATTGTTGTGAGATGGCACATATTCACACTTTCCCACAAAAATAAGCTTTAGATTCATCCATTTACTTGTAAGAAACTGTGAAATGGATGTAGATGTAATTTGGCTATAACTTACTGAAATGGAGTTTGTTGGAAATGAAATTTTGATAGTAGCTAGATGGAAAATCTCTCCACCTGTCCACCAATTTTTAGTACAAAATTTGATCATTTTTTCTCCTAAAATGCCAAATCAAGGTCAAATATGTTGGGGATTTTGGGGGAAATAACGGTTGGAGGCCCACCCGTCTTCAAAAATGCATAAAAGGCACTAAATAGAAAGTGAATTGGAGATCTAAGGAGGAATTGAAGTTGAAGGTAGGTAAGAGGCACACCTAAAGAGAACTAGAGTTCTCTGTAGGCGCAATTACAGAGAAATGATATAATTCCATGTGGATGGATTCAATGCTAATACAGTGAAGAAGACACGATTGAAATGGGGACTACATTGTGAAGGTTGAAATCAAGAAGTTATATTATTAATATTGGGAATTGACAAGTTCAAAGCCATTGGTAACTTTGATATTTTTCCCTTCCATAAGAGCCCTTTTTAATATTATAATCTAAATATATGCTTGAGACTAATTTAAATCGAAATAAGAGCTTTTATTGATTGGTTTTCCTAATATTAGATTTCCAAATTAATTTTTGTATTTTCACCAGATGTATAATTGTTTCATTTGTTAGGATTTTTTGTATTTTAAGTATTTCATAAGGCATTTATAGTATAATAATGGATGTCCGAACATTTTTTCAACCAATCAAAAAGCCATCAATTTCATCTAGGGAACCAATCAAAACATGCAATCAATTTCTTCTATGAAACCAATCAAAACCTACCATCATAAAAAAAAAATATGATTATAAAACAAGTCATACACATAATCAAATACAAATCCTTGCAAAAATTTAATGGGCCTGCAAGCACTACTAATATTATATTCATCATGTGTACAAGAATTGGTTGATAGTACTATCACCTTCATCACGTGACACCTATTTTTTGTCATTATACTTTTCTATTTTCTCACTTACCTCAAGGTTTGGCATATGACAAGTTGATGAATCATCCTTCAAATCTAAGGTGATGGTAATAATCTTCATCTTGTTTTCCTTTAATACTAAATCGAAAACATCGTGTTGATAATAATTACATTATGTAACCTTCAAAGAAGCAAGATGTTCCAAACCATGCAACTTCAACAGTATGTGTTCTCACTTGCAAGAGTGTAGACTACATACACTTGCCCCAAAAATGGCTCTTGCTTCCATGACAATGATCCCAACACTATATGCAACATCAATAAATAAATGTATATATCTTTTAGTCTTTTTTATGCTTATAGTTTCAAATACTCTTCTAAGGATTTCATCTTCCTCTTTCTCCAAGGTATCTTATGCTTTTGTTTGATCAAATGGTTCACTTGATTCTATACTACATAATGATAAAAAAAAGTATATGATGAGATGCGAAAATAGTCCTAATATTTTGATCAAGACCATAAATTCCTTGCTTCAACCAAGGTTTGCTGAGGAACATTTTCATGGTGGTGTGGTTTGACATAATTGCATGATCAGGGAAAAGAGATAATGTTGTGCTTCCTAGAAAATGTGAATTCATCTTCGTGAACATAGTCTTCAATAACTCACCTAGAGCAACTCCCTCCTAAAGTATAGTCATAGTTATACATGATTAATGTTTCCTTTAATGATTTTCGTGAGAAGTTGAATGCATTATCAACCAAACTAGGCCTATTCTAAACGACGTATATGAAAATTTTGAGCATTCCAATCATCGACTAAATAAACTTGACATGGGATCACAGGAGTTTGAAAATCCCTAATGAAAAGAGAGGATCTAATTTGAACCCCCAATTGAAGTGATTCTCTAAGTTTTCCTTTACTAACCTTGCACACCTACATAGCTATAAATTTGGACTAGATTGTGGCCTATAAAAAAGCAAAAGATCACCTAGATCTTCTAATTTATAGAACAAAAAATTGGAAATACTAATGCAAGCTCTAAACAAGTCCCTTTAGAATTATGTATTATGGTGCATATATAAGAAGATCTACCAATTCCTTACTAGTAATAGATTTTTACCCAAAGTGAACATGGTTTTAATGCTATCAAATGTTGTACCAAAATAAGGTATTTTCCACACATGTCGAATGCCTAAAGTAACCACTCACATAAACATATCACATATCGACACATCAATGTATTACGCAGTTAAAACCCCTAAAGCAGTCCATCGCCCCAACCAATGCCATTCCTTCCTTCTCTTGTAAGTTCATGAGACCATGATGGTCATGGAAGGAACTGTGAGGTATTTTCTCCATAAATCACTAGCATTTTTTAGGGAAGTGCCTCCAAATTAGCCAAGAATTAGACATAAATAACCATATGCTTAAACATAGACAACTATAAGGAAATCACTATACACCTTTACTTCAGGGAGGGGTTTCCCCAAATATGGAGAGATGGTTATCTAATACATTGGCATTAAGTTTTGTCAATGTTAAAGTAGAGGATCTACTAAATGTCCAATGTCTTGAATGGAATGACAATAACTAAACCAATTCCCTAAGGAACACTACCATTGAAACCAAGCCAATAGGTGAAGGATCTATAAATTTTAGTTGTTCAAAAAGTTAAACTAGTATCTACATCTCCTAGTATTGTGAAATTAGCATAGTGTACCCATCTTAATAAAACTTAAGAATTAAAAAGAAAAAAAAAGATTTAAAATTTTTAGATTTTTTTAATTCATACATTTATCACTTTATCTTTATTCCTTTCCAGATATAAGGTCAAAAGAAAATATACAAATACACACATATAAACATTGTTATTTCCACAATAAAGACTTCCACTTCTAGAACTTCAATGCACTCATATTTGTCTTTAGGAATTTTTGTGCTGCAAAAGATAGCCATAACTATAGGTCAGGCGTACATAACTAAGTATACCCACTATTGATCGAAGTAGGTTTGAGGTGTTTTGTACTTTGGATTTTTTGTTGGGTTTAATTTACTTTTCAATGATGTGTAATTTTTTTTATTCTTAGCATTTCATCTATGCTCTATTGCATATTGTTTGATGATCATTATCGACCTTTTCTCAGCAGCCATGATTCTCATGTTTTCCATAATAGGTAAGGGAGCATTATAACCATCTTTTTACATTGCTTTTCTTAATGTTTTTATGTTTGCCACTGTACACCATTATATTCTTGATATTTTCTCTCATTAGTGTTATTTGTTTATTATGTCCCCGACAAGGGGATATATATGAATCGCACAAGAGGATTATTTGGAGCAATTTGTAGTGCTCTAAAAAAAACATAGAATTTAAACTAAGGTTCCGTATTTTTTTTATTTCTTAAATGTCTATTTTTTTAACTTATTATTGGTCTAGTGAGATGACGTTGCCTTGGATTTGTGTGCCCCATAACCCGGAGGCATGCTGATATCAGCAATGCTGCTATAATGCTTTCAGATTTGGCATGATGGTAGCTCTGCAGGTTCATTTAATGCTTTCAGATTTCGCATGATGGTAGCTTTGCAAGTTCATTTATTCATGTCCTATCTTGATAGCACCTGGTAGCTTAGTGTCATGTTCAAGGGGCATTTAATGGTACAAATTCTCATTCGGTGGCATTGTTGGTTAAGGTTTGTCACTCGGTTGCTCTGGTTCTGCTTTCAGATTTTGCATGATGGTAGCTCTGCAGGTTCATTTAATGCTTTCATATTTTGCATGATGGTATCTCTGCAGGTTCATTTATTCCCATCCTAGCTTGATAGCACCTATTAGCTTAGTGTCATGTTCACGGGGCATTTAATGGTACAAATTCTCATTCGGCATTGCTGGTTAAGGTTTGTCACTCGGTTTCTCTCGTTCTGTCTGAAATTTCCCCAAATGGTCTGTCAGGTTCTTTTCATACATTCCTGAACTAGTTTTTCTTTGATAATGAAGGCATCTTTTTGCTTCCGGTTTTCAAGGTTCCTCCTGTGTCTTGCTGCATGAACCTCCCGGAATTGAATTATTGGAGTTTGAAGCCCGAATGTTCGTTGGAAAACTGCTGTTGTTTGTTGGGATTGGTTTTGAGGCTACTGAGAGGAGCTTTGTAGCAATGGTGGAACGTCGGAGCTTGTCTTGAGTTGTGCATGCATACTTGCTTTGAGTAATCACTGAGACATCGAACATGGCCATAACATTCTCTGTATAAACTAACTAAAGCCCGTTGCATGCATCAATTCTTGCAAATTTTTAAGTGTAGGCAAGCCTTGCGATAAAAGAACATAGTATTCCCTCTGCGGTTTGCCTTGGGTTTTTAGTGGCAAGACCTAGCAAACAGGTGTTGTAAACATTATTAATTGTGTTAGTCTTTGTATATTAATATATACACAAAAAAAAACTATACATTTCAGAATTCTGAAAAAACTATACAACAAATCCTTCATTATTGTATATTCCTTCATTCGGTCGGGGTCCCGTCTTGCAACGGCTTCATCTAAAGAGGATTTCCTGAATGCCCAATAAAATTTTACAGGGTTTTGGTGGTCTTGAGTGTAAGATCTTTGGCATTTGTGAGCATAGATTCTATAATTTAGAATAATTGTAAGCGTTTCTGCCTGTCTTTTGTGTTTTCATCTAAAGATATTTCTCTAATGTCTGTCACGTTTGGAAGTTTTGTTCCTTTGAAGAATTTAAATATTTGTCTTTTGTTTCTATTGTTTAGGCGCGCCTCTAGCTATGTTAGGGATTCTGTGCCTTTTCTTTCTGCACCTTTATCTATGATGGTTGAGATGTCAGTTTTATTGATTTGGTTGGAAATGTGATACATTTTGAGTAATATATGAACTCTGTTGGGGTTGGTTTACTAGCTTCCATGGTCGTAAATCTAGGCATTTTTTCTCTGTTAGGACTTACATACTTTTATCTGTGCCTCTATTTACGTATTGTTAAGCACTATTTTAAATTGAATAAGTCTTCATTTTAGAGAGCGAAATTCCAATTTCTGCTAGGGTCTATAATGCTCTTAAGATGAAATCGGGTACAAATTTTCGCTATATGAAAGGCCTTAGACGGTTTCCTTTCTTTTCTTTACCCTTTTATGAGGTGCCTGATTACCGCTGGCTGTGTTATCAGTGTTTAAATGTGTTGGTATCTGTGGGTGCAAATAATTATACAATATCCTTATTATCTGTTTATACAGTTCCAGATTTATTAAGCTAGTGATTTCCTGATCCAGATCTGGACAAAACGATGGCTTTCGGGTCGGATTTCTTCTTTTCTTTTCAAAGTCAATCTATTTTTCTAATATTTTTCACTTATTTATGTATTGTGCATTGGAGAAAACATATAGTATTTTTTAGATCGTTAGATTTCTTTATTTGATAATTAGAATTGGGGTATATTTTTGAGGAAGATACAAATGGTTCAGATCGAACTTCCATAAATTCTAATCCATTTAGCAGGCCCGTCCTATGGAAAAACCACGAATATTACAATAAAAAAAACCATGAATATTACAATAAAAAAATCTTGTCTTTCAAAACAAGATCTATATTTTGGCCAAACAAGACATTTGAACAGATTTTTGCATTTAGGGAATTGAAAATGGTTTCAATGTGTTAAATTATTCCTTTATACTTCTTTTAAAACATTTTTCTTATTTAAAACATCCATTCAAGATATATTAAAATCGGATACAAGGACGAAGCACCTTCGTTGTTGTTTAATGTGTGTTCGCGGTGTGCTCATGTTGCAACCATTCGTTTGTGTCTTTTTCGTGCTCCTGCTATTGATTTCAAAGATATTTGGGGCTATTCATTTCACGGAACAAAAACTTCCATTTGTTGTTTTTTATGTTAAAAACTTAGAAATCTGTTTATGTTTTCAGAAGTGTTCCGTTTGTAAACAATCTCTGCAATGGGGCTGTGTTGCAGGTTTGGTAGTTGGAGTATACTCAGGAATGACATATGGCATGCAGGAGGCACGTGGTGTTCATGAACTTGGGAATGGCATATATGCAATGCAAGAGGCACTTGGTGTTCATGACTAGGTGAGAAAATGATGATATCTAATCAATAGATATTATTGATTATGATATGACGTTGCTTGAAATGATTGTTTTTGGTTGTTTTAATCTGCAAAGAAAAATGCATTGTTAGGAGGTGCACTTGCTGGTGCGGCATTGTCTCTCACCGACTCCAACCCTCGGCATGATCGTGTTGTTCAAGCAGCAATAACTGGGGGAGCCATTGCCACAACTGCTGAGTTTCTGGGAAACCTATCTCATTGATAATTTTTTCTTGTTTTGATTATTCTGGATCCCTTTTCTAAGCATAAATATTATATAAGCTTTGAATAATTAAACTTTGACTGGAATGTAAATGTTTAGAAATGCAAATATTCATAATTGCAAATCTTTTTTACATAGAAGGAGGCTTTTAGTGAGGAATGTAGTGAGATATTGTACTGCAAAGTGTGACCAGATTTGGCCCTATTTTGTGACAAAATGGTGCTGTATTTTGATGTGATTTTGATGGCCCTTTATTTCAACGCATCTTTTATTTTACAAGAGTTGTTCTTTTTTAATGGAGAAGTGAGATGTGGTTTTGTACCAGTCTTAATTGCAATCAATTTCCCTTGAATGCAGTGCTATAACGATGGATGATCATCTAAATTAGTTGGGATCATGTCTCAGAGAAAGGAGAGTAAATATTTAATTAAAATGTACCAGAAAAATATTTAACTTTCAATTCCTCACAGTAATATTGAAAAAATCATAAATATAGAGGGCTCTTACTATTGACATTCTTGTTCCTCTACTAAAGAATGCTCCAACAGCCCTGCAATTCCATCTTCTTTCCTGGTCTCTCCTCCACCATTCCATGGAGGTCGCCCGACCTCCATTCTTTTTTGTGTTTCCTTCTTACTGGTCTCTCCCATAATTTTCGAACAAAACTCCCAGAGTTTGAAACCATCCTTCCTCTCCCACGACATCTGTAAAAATGATCTCCCTTCTCTCTGGCTTGTGCTCTCCATAACGTGAACCATTTTCTTACTAGTTGTAACCAACCAAATAAACAAAGAAATCCTTATAAATTTTTACTAATGATTATTTTATTGCTTGCTCATATATATATATATATATAACAAATGGTATTGTATTAAGATCTCTCTGGCTTGTGTTCTCCAGAACGTGAACCATTTTCTTACTAGTTGGTGGATAAACAAAGAAATTCTTATATATCCACATTCAAACTAGGAAATCTCTGCGATGCAAAAATCAATGGTAAGTTATTACAATTCAGTTCCGCAGGTCTACAAAATTTATCTATTTATGGCGAAACACCAGCTAAGATTGTATTCAATTTCTTTTTCATAGCAAAAACAACAAAAACACATTCTAGCTAGGAAATTTGTGCGATGCAAAAATAATAATGATAAGTTATTCAGCAGGTTTACAAAATTTACAAATTTACGGCGAAACAGATTGTATTCAATTTCTTCTTCATACTAAAAGCTGTTGCGCTGAGCACGGTTTCGAATCCCTGCAAGTCCAAACAACAGCTAATATTGTATTCAATTTCTTCTTCATAAAAGCAGCTGCCCTTAGCACGGTTTCGAATCCCTGCCACTCCAAACAACAACGAAGATGGTATTCAATTTCTTCTTCATACCAAAAGCAGCTCGTTTATAAACCCTGCCACTCCATTGGAAACAGCCACCTGGTAATCTCGTTGTCGTTTCCATCAACATATGCATCACTATAAGTGACATTCTATATTGCAAGTGTGTATTGTCATGTGTGTATTCTAAGAGGTGTCAGACTAAATGAAAAAGGTAAATCCAATGAGCCCAAAAAATCCAATCCACGACTTTAATCACTAATTTCGGTGTGTTTTCAAGGAGCAGGTTTATATATTCTATCAACTCACAATATCACACTATTTTAATGTCAATATATTTCCTTAAGGAAAGTATCATGATATATTCAATATATCCGTGACATATGTAATTATGGCAATATAGCTTCTAAGAATATTCAACTAACTTCCTCACTCTGGTTCATTGGATATTTAGTAATGAGAAATTATGTGTCTTTTGGACATAAAACAAAGGCTCAGAAGGTTGAAGTTTAATTTTTATTATAACCGATGTTATGTTATGGTTTAGGGTCTATACTATTATTTTCTAAAGAAACTACCATTTTCTATTTAAACAATATTCATTTTACTGGAATATGCTATAAATCAAAATATGTGTTACTAGATGTTTCTATCATATAGATATGATAATGAAATACTTATCTTAAGAAATAGAATTGTGTCGAAGTGTTAGTCGATGTCTCTATCATATAGATATGATAAAGGAAAAACAATGTGTGAAGTTTTGTTTTGGAGATAAAACAAAGGCTTACAAGGTGGAAGTTTATTTTTCATTTCCTATTAATCTTATACTTAATATTAAGAAATAGTATATGTCACATACTTAATCTTAAGAAATAGTATATGTCACAGAGCTAGTCAAAAGATTATATGTGTTTCTCCCAGTATTCCAATTACTCTTAATCAACATGCTTATGTTTATTCTAATTACCCTTAATCATGTTTATGCTTGCTCTTATCAGTGAAGAAAATATACAATATAGGTTGGATCATTGTTATCAATATGTTCATCTTGGTCTCATACAATTTGGCCTTAATAATCCAAGCTATTAATCCAACTCCTTCTATGAGATGTAATGATTTATCTTAGTTGAGTGGTAAATTCAAAAAGAATTGAATGAGAAATCCTCATCAATTTAGTCCTAAATAATTGATAATTTTATTTAATAGAAATATATTTTTATAATATTATTTTTAAATCTAAAAATTTATATTATTATCTTTCATATAAATAACAAATAATTACTTTACATGATAAATAATAAGTGTGCTTTTGGTTCAAACAAATACATTACATGACAATTTATATCTTATATGACTTTTTTTTTAACTATTTATAATACATTATTTGTTTTTTACTATTTATAGGTAAGATAGTTAATGATGATACATATTAAATTGAATGATATTTAAATAAAAGAATTATGAGTTTATAAAACATGCAATGAAGAACTTGTCAAAGACAATAATTCTCAATTTAACAATACCAACTCATAATATCTTCATGCAACTGCAAATTTTCTTCCCTTAAAAAACAATTGCTATTGTCGGGGACATTGCCACCTCGTGGCTCTTGTTATAATATTGATTTTTACCGGATAAGTTGTCCATTTTATTGGATCATGTGTGGGGTATCAATTTAGCATATGAATTACTTTAATGCTTTTTAAAGTTAGATTTATCGATTTTGACAATTTCTTCGTTTTCACAATTTAAGAGTTAAAAAAAAAGTATGTAATGGCTTTCAAGACACTTTTTATGTTTGGGTAGATTGTTTGTTTCCATCTTTTATGATTGGCTAGATTGTTTGGTTCCATCTTCAAGGTTGAAGGAGAGCGAGTGGTCCATGTTTCGTAGTGAAAGTTACATGGTTGCTTTTGAATATGTGTCGTGTGTTTAATGAAAACTGAGTAAATATTTTTAAGATTTAATTTTTTTTTAAAGAGTAAATTTATCTTAATTCTAAATTTAAGTAATATTAAAAAAATTTAAATCTTTTAAAATAGAAACATTTATCAAATATAAAATTTATGAAAAATATTGAAATTCAATACATAATATAGCCAAAATTAAGATAAAATTATACTAATTTATAAAATGAAATGTTTTCCTAATAAACCACATCTGTTCAATACATTTTATTTCTTAGATTTTTATTTTAAATAAAACCGTAAACTTGGAGTATGGATTTGGATATTTTAAGGATGTAAAAATTAACTTACTTTAATAATATGTGACATTAATATAATTTAATTTTAATGCATATATTATAATAGTAATATAAATATTGAATAAATATAATATGTTTATTATTATTATTATTAAAAATTATTTACATATAAATTAAAAATATAAATTTTAATAAAGCAAAATAAAAATGGATCCTCGAACTTATCTTTCCAACTAGATATATACATGATCTTTCCAACTAGATATATACATAGATTAGTAGAAAAATAATTTTTAATTTAAAAATAATAATAAACTTCGTACATTATCACACGGTCTCTGCAAGCCTGTCACATGTATATATGATTTTGTTTAGTTAGCAAAGAAATGGTCTCTTCAGAGCTTTTTAAACTCTGCCTAACAACCCAAAACTCAAACAGCGCTACTTATTAAAAATTTAGCACTGGGTTTCTTCCAAAATCACTGGGTTTCTCGAGAATTTCAACAGACACGTCAGCACATGATTATGTTTCTAATTAATCATAATGACAGTACACGGACAGATCTGCATCATAATAGAGAGAAACTGTTAATTTTATAAAAATAAATATAATTAATCGGAGCTAAAGTAGTAAATTTATATAGCAAAGCAATAATTTAGGATGAAAACAGAAATTCATGATATTGTTGTTTGAAGTTGTTGGAATATAATATTTCAACGCTAATAATTAAATTTATTTTTCCAATAAAAAATATAATTTAAACAATAAAAAAAAATTGTGAAAAGAATATTAAGCTATTGTCAAATTAAAAAGAAAATTGTTAAAAAAATCTATAAACTTACTCTTTTTTTCACTATAACAAAAAAATTGTAAAACAAATCTATGAACTTACTCTTTTTTTCACGATAACCAAAGTATTTATCAAAATCTACACATATAAACTCTCGACCATTTGCACCCTAAATTCGGTAAGCTTTTTAGCTAAAATTCAGCCTAAATTGTTTAGTGATTGGCATTGTATAATCTGGGTGCAACAGGGGTAATAGAGGATACTGAATCCATTTCTGCAATAAAAATTGCAATCGTGTTGCCAGATTCTAGCCAAACTTGGGGTGAAAGATGCAAATGGTGAGTTTAGCCAACTCAGTATAGTATATGCAATAGGATGGGCGATTAATAACCAGCCTGCTACACAAGCTTTAACGCGACAACAACTGCTCAACAAACCATAAACCATAGATCTCAAACAGTTT
>LPNX010644159.1:19964-40258 GCA_001517045.1 Pseudotsuga menziesii | reverse complement strand
TTGAAATTCTATTGGTTCTTGAATTCCAACTCACAAAAACTTATTTTGGCACGTTTTCTTATAAGGCCCATTTTAGACCCCAAATTTCCTCTAATGTCCAATGACCTGTTACACAACTGCAATTAAAACCTGTACAACAGGGTAGTTAATTTTCGCCATAGGAACGTCATCCCTGTACAACTTTGCCATTAATAATATTTATCCTATATGTTGTTTCATCTTATTAATTGAGGTTAACAATCAGCCATCGTTATTCTCATTGTAGAACAGAACAGCAGCAAAAACAACCTAAGAATATAGCCTATTATTTTCATTGGCCTCTTCTGAGAAAATTACAATAACCTTGTTCGATTTGTACAAGTCTGGTCTGTACATAATGATATAAACACATATTTATTTACTTCCAATTTTCAACCATTACAGTAGCAATTTCATCCAGCGGAGGGAGTCGAGCCTTCGTACATGCAGAATAATAGTTGCAAACCCATTTCTTAAAAAGACAAAATGCCCACAACATGAATAGAAATTAACAATCTATTTGAGAATGACACAGGCTGTGAAGAACCTCAGCAAATCAATATCTTATTACGTAGATGACTATTACATATAAAGGATATCAAAATCGTTATCTACAGTTAGATAACGAGATTACTAACTAATAACTGAAATATTATTTACAATGTAATCCCGAAGGATAAATCAACATTCCCCCCTTAATCCGAAGGGACATCTGACATGCCAAGTTACATTCTAAAATTTTCAAACTTTTCTCGGCCCAATGCTCTAGTAAAGATATCTGCAATTTGCTCAGAAGTAGGACAATGTGTCAGATGAATGGTTTTGGCCTCAACATGATGTCAAATCAAGTGATATTTGGTGTTGATATGTTTGGTTCGATCGTGGAATTTTGGATTCTTGGCCAATTGAATTGCAGAAGTGTTGTCAACAAAGAGAGGTGTTGAAGTCAATTGTTTCTCCTACAAATCTTCAAGTATTTTATGAAGCCAAATGATTTCTTTTGTGACTTGAGCTGCTGCAACATATTCGGCTTCAGGTGTAGAATCAACAGGAATAGATTTCTTTCGTGATCTCCATGTGATAGCTGCTAATCCAAGGTTCATCAAATAACCTGAAGTAGAGACCCCATGCTCTTTATCTCCATCAAAATCTGAATCTGAATAACCAGTGAGATGAAAGTCTGAAACTTTAGAATATTTGATGCCATAAGATTGAGTGCCTTTTAAATATTTGAGCACTCGCGTTGTTGCATTCCAATGACCTTCACAGGGATGATGCATAAACCTGGAAAGTATTCCTACAGCAAAATTTATGTCAGGATGAGTAGTAGTAAGATAAATTAAACTTCCAACAAGCTGCATGTACTTTGTTGGATCTTCAAATGTGCTACCTTCATTTGAAGTAAGCTTTAGATTCTACTCCATTGGTGTTGAAACAGGATTACAATCCTGCATACCAAATTTGTTTAATAACTCTCCAACATATTTTTTCTAAGAAATGAAAATGTGCTATGGTTTTGGATCTACTTCAATTCCTAAATAATAATGTAATAATCCCAAATCTGTCATATCAAAAACCTTTTTCAACTCTCTTTTGATAGATACTATATAATCGTCATTATTTCCTGTGATAAGGAAATCATCCACATAGACAACTAGATATACAACCGATCTTCCAACTTTCTTGACAAATAAAGTTGCATCATCTAGATTGAAGTGCTTATAATTCAATTTGAGAAGATGCTCAATTAAATTTTCATACCAAGCTCGGGGTGCTTGCTTTAAACCATATAAAGATTTGACTAATTTGCATACCTTCTGTTCTTGACCTTTGATAGCAAAGCCTTCAGGATGATCCATATACACATCTTCTTTTAAGTCTCCATTCAAAAATGCGGTTTTAACATCCATGAGATGTATCTTCCATCCTTTTTGTGTTGCTAATGAAAAGAAAGTTCGAATGGTGCCCCATTTAGCTATAGGAGCAAATGTTTCTATGTAATCAACACCTTCTTTCTGTGCATACCCTTTTGCTACAATTCTCACTTTGTGTTTGTCAAGTGAACCATCTGCTTTATACTTATTTTTATATATCCACTTGCATCCAATCAGTTTGGTTCCAATTGGAGGGTTTGCCAACCTCCAAGTTCCATTTTTTATGAGAGCATCATACTTTCTTTGCATTTCACTTTTCCATACATCACTATTTACTGCTTCTTGAAAATATGTAGGTTCATCAAACGCATGAAAGTTTAATTCACAATCTAATGTTACAAAATCATCATACCTTTTAGGAAATGTCTTAGTCCGTATTGATCTACGAACTTCTTCTTATTGTGGTGTTTGCTCTGTTTCTTCTTTAAGAGTAGGTTCTGCATTATCCATGATACTTATTTTATCCATTCCATTAACAATATCATCAACTGTCTCATCTTCTGTTTCATCAACTTGTGCATTAGAATTATCAACTTGTGCATTAGAAAGAAATTCCAAAACTTAACCTTGACTTAGAACATGAATCCCCCCTTCAAGATTTGGAAGTTCATTATCCATTTCATGATAGATTTTTTTAGAATGAAATCTATCAAGCTGAGCAAGTTGTTTATCAATAGTGAGTGCATCTTTCTCAAATTCAAGAAATATAACATCTCTAGAAACAATAAACTTCATGTTATCTTCATCATACAACCTATAAGCTTTAGAAGTATTAGAATATCCCAAAAAAATACACTTCTGACTTCTTGCTCCCAATTTATGTCTTTGTTGCTCAGGAATCAAAGCATAACATGTGGAACCGAAAATTCTAGAATGCTTGACAGCTGGAAGATGATCATGCCACATTTCATAAGGTGTTTTGTTTTGTAGTGCAACAGAAGGACATCTATTCTTAATGCAGACAACACAAAGAACTGCCTCTCCCCAAAACATTAACTTGACATTTTTAAAAAACATCATTGGTCTTACCATATTCAAGAGTCTCTTATTCATACGTTCTGCCACACCATTTTGTTGTGGATTATAAGGAACAGTTGTTTGATGTTTAATACCATTCTCCTGCAAATATTTTTCAAACTCTTAAGATGTATATTCACCACCGTTATTAGTTCGAAGGGTTCCAATATTGAGTTGAGCTTCATTTTTAATCCATAAGTGAAAATTTCTGAATGTATCAAAAGCTTGTGATTTTGCTTTTAACAAATAAACCCAACACATCCTCGTAAAATCATCAATGAAAGTCATGATATATTCGTTACCATTTGCTGATGGAACAGGCATGGGCCCACATAAATCTGTGTGAATAAGACCAAGCTTTCTTGAAGCTCGAAACATAGAATCAATAAAAGGTTGTTTACTGTGCTTTCCTAAGATACAAGCATCACATGGGGAAATTTGTCTTGGAATAGTAGGAAGCCCTTGAAATCATTTATGTTTCATAATCTTGAGACTGTCATAACTAATATGACCAAATCTAGCATGCCATAATACGCTAGAAGATAAATTACGATTATGCTGATCCAAATTTGTAAAATTCTGTGAATTGGATGATGTACCATTCAACTTTAAAAGTTTGTTATCTTCCACTCCATTCATTACAGCCACATTATCATAAGCTCTTCTGATTTCAAAAATACCATCAAACATATGTATCGAGTGATTTTGTTGTCGAATTTGCACAAGAGATATTAGATTTCTCTTCAATTGTGGAACAAGAACGTCAGAAAGTATATAATTAGCAAGTCCTGATAATTTCAATCTAATAGAACCAATTCCTAAAGGTTTTAACTGAGACTTATCTGCCAAATGTACTACCCATCAATTTGATCACTAAACATTTCAAAGAAGTCTATTCTAAATGTCATACGACATGTGATTCTAGTATCCAATAACCAAATATCATTCCATGAAAACGAAGTACTGAAAGCTTCTTCAATTCCTAGATTACAATGTGCAACAACATAATGTGCAGATTCAAGAGGGTTACCTTTATCATTTCCTTTATCTTGTACTTGCTCTTTCTTGTTAACAATTTTATCCCAAGAAGTTCTATAATAACTCGCAGTATGACCAGTTTTTCCACATCTATAACATTGTTTCTCTCCTTGATTAAATCTTCCCCCCTTCCTCTGTACTGTCCTCTTTGTCCTTAACCTTGACCTCTGCTTCTATTTTCATCATTTGCAAATTCTTCTTTTGATTTGTGTCCTTTCTGTGCAAGACACAAAGTTTCTTCATTGGGTTTAGACTCCTCCTTCCCAAATGTTTTCTCTTTTTCTACAATTTTCTCAATAAGTGTTTCAAAGGTCATAGCTTTCATTTGGCCACTAGCTTGAAGTGATTCTAAATAATGAGTATAGGTAGGATATAGAGCTTTAATAAGTGCAGTAAGTTGAATGTCAACTTTTACACCAGTTGCATCAATATCATGGAAAATGGCTCTAATTTTAGAAGCAAGTTTCATTGGATCATTATCTTTTAATTCTAAGTTAAATAATTTCATCAACAGTTGTATGATTTCAAGCTCAAAATGTGAATCATGCAAATCTTTTAGTTTCTTTAATGCTTCCCAAGCACTTTTGCTAGAAACTAAATGTCTACTTACTTCTTCAGTTATAGAGGCAATAATTAAGGCATAAGCTTTCTTATCCTTGTTTTTCCATAATGCTAAATCTTTGGCATTAGTAGGTGGTACTGGTGCACTTTAATCCACTTCATCTATTGCTTCTCCATCTTTCTTATCTTCTAAATTCTCATTTTCACAAATTCCATCTTATATATCATTAAAAATAAGGGTATTTTTAACTTTTTGAAACCATTCTTGATAATTTTCTTTTCCAGACAAAATAAATCCAACAATTGAAATTAAAGAATTCATTGAAATTTACTCTGTAGTAAATTTTGTGTACAAAATACAGTCTGATATATTCTTTTCCTTTTAGCCAATGTTCTTTAAAATCTTTTTATCTTCTAAAAAGATTTCCCGAAAGGTTTAATATTTCAATTAAAAAAAACCTTGCACTCAAATATAAATGGTTGTTTAAAAACTTTTATTTTCTGAAAAGAACTCCCCAAAGATTTGATAATTAATTTAAAGAAACCATTGCACGAAAATATAAATGACGGCTCTCTTTTTTTTTTTCTCTTTTTAAAAAAGAAAATAATTCTTCAAAACAATTTACGTGCAGTCTCCTCTTAATGTGCATTCTTTGTCTTTCTTCCACAATCTTTACTAATCAACTCTCCTTTCTTGGTGATAGCTCCTTTGTTGGCTCCTCCTTCACGGGATCCTTCTCTCTCACGAAGTCTTTCTCACCAATGCTTCACTGCCTTTGCTCTGATACCGCTGACATAGGTCGTGAAGAACCTCAGCAAATCAATATCTTATTACGTAGAAGAGTGTTACATATAAAGGATATCAAAACCGTTATCTACAATGAGATAACGATATTATTAACTAATAACTGAAATATTGTTTACAATGTAATCCCGAAGGATTACTCAACAGAGAAAATATTACATCTGTCGTTCAAAGTTGAGAAAAATAACATAATGACACAACCAACCATTGTACTTAACCAACCACACACATAAACTATAGGATAAAACAAATTATGCCACAAACACCAAAATGAAATATTATGACATTTTTATAAATGTCAGATATTATAATCTTAGGACTTTTATGCAGGCAATGCAACAATATTTCACAATGAAGAAGTACTTGATCAAGACATTATTTGTTCAATGATGGGATAAGTGGACCTTCATAATATCCTCTATGGATTCCACTTGTCCTTCATTTGCAATCAATCCATCTGATGTGGTAGTAGTCCGTACAAAGAATAAATCCATCACTAGACTACCCCAAAGTTGGTATGGGATTTTCCCTTTTCTAAGTTTAATTATCTTCCAACTCAGCTCTAGCTATAGATCAATCAATCGAAAACAAACTTACAAAAACAAAAATAATAATAAACATAAACATGGCAATGACAACATGTAGAACCCCCTTGATTAAGAAGGAAACCATATCATGACCTAATCATTGATAATGTGACAAAATCATGTATTGGAGTTATAGACACCAAATTTGTAAGTCAATTGAGTGTAAATTGGGTGGTTGGAAGGAATGTTGTTATACTCCCCACTCTACTTCAAACCTCCCTATGTGGCATGTTATGTAACCGATATGAAAATGACGCTTTCTTGATTCTTCATGAATAATAGGAATATGTATTTTCCATTTGAAAAATAAAGACACCAAATTTATAAATTTAAATAAATACAAAAGAATTGTACCTTATAGGATAGATGTTGAGCAACTATCCCTTTAAATGGTCATATTTTTTTTGGGTGGAACCTTCTCAAGTAGCTAACCTTCTTCAAAAATGTTTATATGAACATCACCTCCAATATGTCTTCCTAGAACTATCATAAAGTGGTCCAAGACCCTTCCTTACTGTGACTGCATTCAACCCTCCCACTAATACTTGAAACTATATGGGTTAGGACCTAAAAAGCATATAATACTACACACAATACCTTTAAAAATGTGTGCATTGGGAATTGCATTGATTTATGTGTTATTTTGTATTAAATTTCTTCATAAGATGCATTGATTTCATTGTTATCTTTATTGAACTTATACATTGATTTCATGTACACTTTCTATGGGCGATGGCTAAATACTGGACAGACTTTCCCTCGGGAGGGAAGCCTGTCCAACGTACACCGTTGGATGAGGGAGGGGAGCCTGTCCAATGTACACCGTTGGATAAATACTGGACAGACTTGGCTAAATACTGGACAGACTTTCCCTCATCCAATGGTGTACATTGGACAGGCTCCCCTCCCGAGGGAAAGTCTGTCCAGTATTTAGCCATCGCCCACTTTCTATAATATTCAAAGTTGAGAAAAATAACAGAAATTCGTCAACATACAGAGAAATAGTGCGAATCGCGGAAAGCCCACGTTCTTTATCTACGTACCTACCTGCCTGTTGGTCAAAGTTTTTACACCCGCTGCGGACCTCTTAAAGCTTTAAACCTATGGTAAATTATTGTAGTTTGAGAAAGGCTGAATTGTCATAAAATTATTGTACTTTGAGAAGCGGGACTGTTTTGGAAGTAGTGTTTGGATTCTTTTGCACAATGCGCCTCATGCGATTTTCTCGGAGGTTGAGCCTATGAATTTGGATTCCCATTGGTTCGTATCATGCAGCCATGTGATCCCTATCAACGAGAAATTTCTCACTGATTGCTTCATGTTTTCTCCTCCTGCTACTGGAATGATAAAGACCAAAGAGCTCGGATGATGATGTTTTCACTGTGGAATGATAAAGACCTATCAACGAGAAATTTCTCACTGATTGCTTCATGTTTTCTCCTCCTGCTACTGGAATGATAAAGACCAAAGAGCTCGGATGATGATGTTTTCACTGTGGAATGATAAAGACCAAAAAAGCTCGGATGATGATGCCACTGTGTTTCAATTCAAGGTTTCATGGTATTCGTCAAAGGGAAATCCTATGGGCTGCGCTAGAAATTCATAAAAGGAAAAGGTACTTATCAGGTCATATTACTCTCATCCTGTACTTATCATGTTATAGTTTTATATGAATTATGGAAATGGGTAAAGTGTTTAATCAAAATGAGTTAATTGTTTTTGAAAATTTACATAGTGAAACATGTCGTTGGATAGTTCCTAAGACACCATGGGCTATGTCTGTGAGAATATGAACGTTGAAGATGGAAAAGATATGCCATCTAGGTTTGATGGTATTCGTCAAAGGGAAACGGGCTAGAAATTCATGAAAGAAAAAGGTATTCATTAGACCATATTACTCTCTAGTGTACTTATGATGTTATAGCTTTATATGAATTATGAAGATGGGTAAAGTGTTTGGTCAAAATGAGTTCATGGTTTCTAAACCTATACATAGTGAAATTCTATAATATTTTTTTCTCTTAAATTCATCACAATTGTTTTTAGTTTGCAAAAATACAGTATTTTTTTTTTTTAATTGAAAAAACTATACTTATATTAAAAATTACTAGTATATATCCGTCTAAAAGGGGATCTATCAAGTGTGAGAAGGATCCAATCTTTCCAATGCAAACCTGTTTTTAAAGTGGAAATGTTGACGATGTGTATAATCCAATGTTTATGGGTTTAATTTATCTTATTTTTGTAGTTATATATATATATGCAGTTCTAAATAATTTAAATTTAATTTGAACCGAGGTGTTATTTTTAATAATATTTTATTATTTTTTATAAAAAACAGGTGCAAAAGGAATTACACATCTCTTACTTGTTGAATTGTAAATAGACCTCTTCTACCCAATAAATTTGTCTAAACAAAAATACAATACATAAAAAAAAAATATAATCCATGCAAAAATTTATTATAGTCACCTCCCAGAACTCAAAACATTCCATATATCAGGCCAATATACCATGAAATACAAAAGGATTCTTTTTAAGTATAAAATTCTTAAAATATAGAATTTGTTTGGATTATAAATACTTACTATTATTTTTCAATATAAATTATTATGTCATAAAAACATCAATTTGTATTGAATTTAAAGGTTCCTAGAACTTATCTTTTACAGATGTGAAGTTTAGTGAAAGTGAGCAATTTTTTCTTTGAAGAAATGTTTAAAATATATTGTCAAACCATATTATTATGTAAATTTGGGTTTATATAAAATTAATAGAAAGGAATTTCATATATATATATATATATTAATGGTGAAATAAGATTTAAAATTATTTTTGATTAACTAAGTTGGTTTTTTTTCACAGGAACAAGTTAAGAACCCAAAACCCAAAAGCATCATTTCAGGTGACATGGTTTTCCTTTAAATATCACATCCACTTAAGTTGTGCTCAGTGAACATTCTTAGAGAGTATCGTGAATAAAGCCATGCTCGTTTCTAAAGGTTGCATATCATTGATTCACTAGTTGTTTGAATTGTGAGAAATAGATTATTGAGATGTCTATGAATTGAGTGTATGTTCACACAAAGAGCCATAAAAACCCGCTAAAAAATCACAGCAAAAACCTACACCTACAATGAAAACAACAACAAAGAATCTCTAAGAATCTAGGATTTAAACAACAACAAAGAATCTCTAATAATCTAGGATTTGTGGAGATCAATAGGAGCCAAAAGTGAAGAGAATAATATCAATAGATGTTATTTTAACACCTATCCTATATATATATATATTGATGGTTCATAAAAAGATAGAATTTCACTTTTGTTAAATGCCTTTGAACCTCGAAATCATACTTTGTTTCCTAATATTTTTAAAGAATATAAAATTTTAGTAGTAATTTAAAGATCATACTTCAAGACCAAAAATGTCTTCAAAACTTTCAAATAAAAAATCTTTATATATAATGTTGATGATTAAAAATAAAAAAATTCTACTTTTATTAAATGCTTTTGAGTATTGGGTCATACTATGTTTCCTTATATTTTTAAGGAATAAGAACTTTGAAAACTAATTTAAAATCATACTTCAAAACTTTCATACCAAAAAGTATATATTGATTGCTTCATAAAAGGTTAGAATTCCACTTAAATGTTAAATGCTTTAAATTCCTTTAGTCTTGGGTCAAACTCTGTTTTCTTATATTTTTAAGGAATATGAACTTTTAGAAGTAACTTAATCATAGTCCAAGACCACTAGACCAAAAAGTGTATTAAAAATACTTCCATAAAAAACATTTAAATATAAAGAGAATGGGAGAGATAACAGGGAAACGCAGCTAAAGACAATGAAGAGGCAACCTGAAGGTGAACTAGAGGTTTGAATAGCGATTCTAGAGATAAGATATAATTCTTTGCAAAGTTATAAATTTATAATTTCGTGCTAGTAAACAAAAAGAAAAGAAGACAAATTTTAAAGGAGGAATAAGTGCTCAAAGAAAAATAATATATATATATATTATCTAAGTTTAATTATCTTCCAACTCAGCTCTAGCTATAGATCAATCAATCAAAAACAAACTTACAAAAACAAAAATAATAATAAACATAAACGTGGCAATGGCAACATGTAGAACCCCCTTGATTAAGAAGGAAACCATATCATGACCTAATCATTGACAATGTGACAAAATCATGTATTGGAGTTATAGACACCAAATTTGTAAGTCAATTGAGTGTAAATTGGGTGGTTGGAAGGAATGTTTTTATACTCCCCACTCTAGTTCAAACCTCCCTATGTGGCATGTTATGTAACTGATATGAAACTCACACTTTCTTGATTCTTCATGAATAGTAAGAATATGTATTTTCCATTTGAAAAAAAAAGACACCAAATTTATAAATTTAAATAAATACAAAAGAATTGTACCCTATAGGATAGATGTTGAGCAACTATCCCTTTACATAGTCACATTTTTTTTTGGTGGAACCTTCTCAAGTAGCTAACCTTCTTCAAAAATGTTTATCTGAAAATCACCTCCAATATTTCTTCCTAGAACTATCATAGAGTGGTCCAAGATCCTTCCGTACTGTGACTGCATTCAACCCTCCCACTAATACTTGCAACTATATGGGTTAGGACCTAGAAAGCATATAATACTACACACAATACCATTAAAAATGTGTGCATTGGGAATTGCATTGATTTATGTGTTATTTTGTATTAAATTTCTTCATAAGATGTATTGATTTCATTGTTATCTTTTATTGAACTTTTTCTTAAGATACATTGATTTCATGTACACTTTTTATAATATCATTTCTACATTGTATTGATTTCAAGAGTGTTCTATAAACTTATGTTTACATTTCATTATTTGAATCATGTGATTCTTAAATATCTTCCTAAGGTGCATTGATTTTAGTGTTTCCTTCTATGTTGCAATTATTGATACAATATTCAAACAAAATGAACAGATCCAAGATCAAAAATGTTTTCATCATGTTCTAACAAATATTAGACACAATTCAAATTTATAAATATTAGACATGCAATTCCAATTATAGATGATTATAAATTATTATGAAACTTGCAGATCTTACTTTTACAAAAGAGTTATTTAACAAGGGCATGCATTTATTTGCAACAAATGGTGATGTTAATAGTGTGTTAATAATCATAATAGATGTCGCTTGACATTTGCGAATTGTCTTATTGCACGTAATGTTACTATAACAATAAGAAGAAAATTATGTTGCAATGATAAATGGAAGGTGAATTGTTTATTTCAATTGGAGCTAGAGTAATGCTCATTTTGAATTTATGGACTTATGTAATACTTGTCAATGGAAGTCTTGCAATTGTTGGAAATATTGTGTATAATTTTGAAAGGTTAGCTCCATAGCCTCTCACATATATTTTAATAAGTTTTGGTAATTATGTAGGGATTCTATGGGATGAAGTATTACCTCTAATTATTTTTATTGTGCTCATTGGAAGAGGTACAACAAAACAACTTCCATTGAAACTTGCTTGAGGTTTCACAACCCATAAGTCATACGAATTAACATAGGAGAAAACAAGTATAAATATTGGAAAGAAAGAGATATGGGCCGATCTGGCATTTACAACAATAGCTTGAATTAAAGAAAATTCAAGGTCATTTCACATATGATCCATATGTGAAAATAGAAAAGGGAATAGGATTGACATTAAGAAAAGATAAAGAAGATTGAGATTCATCACTTTGTAATATATGTATTTCATCATTATATTTTATTACATTCTTTCACATATATCATCAATCAACAAAATTATTTTATTCCAATTCACCATCTTGACCATGTAAATATTTGGTCTAGCTCTTGATTTTACTTGGACCATACTGAAATAAATAAATTTTTGGATGAAATAATTTTAAGAGAGTGATTTTGGTTTTAAAAAACTTTTTGTTATTGCCATAGCAAAATGGTAGTTTAAACCTATATTATCAATTAACATAATTATTTTATTCCAATTCACCATCTTGACCATGTAAATATTTGACCATGTAAATATTTGGTTTAGCTCTTGATTTTACTTGGACCATATTGAAATAAATAAATTTTTGAATGAAATAATTTTAAGAGAGGGATTTTGGTTTTAAACAAAGTTTGTTAGTGACAAATATGGTAGGTACTACCATAAAGCTCTATGAATGTCTAGAGATCAAATCATTTAGGTACACACATGTCTTCAAGTTTTACACTATAAAAAGTATGCACCTTCCCAAGTTAAGATGGATAAAATGAATTTACATTGATTTACCAATTTTCAACAAGATTATGTTGTTGACAACTTCCAAATAAACAGCAGGGGTAAAAAGAAACTATTCCCTCACGCATAAAGACAAAGCAATACAGAAATTATTTTCCCAGTAAGCCACAAATGACCCTGCGATCCTCATGGTCTCTCTAAATTCTTAAAAAGACAAAATGCCCTCATACTTTCCCACAACTTGTTTTTCGCATGCGATAAGCTTGGAGATTTAGCTGCCTATAAATGTGAAAGAGACAACATGAATGGAAATTAACAATCTATATGAGAAAATAATACATCTTTCGTTCAAAGTTGAAAAGAATAACAGAATTTCGTCAACATACAGAGAAATAGTGCGATTCTGATGTGCGAATCGCGTAAAGCCCAAGTTCTTTATCTACGTACCTGCGTGCCTGTTGGTCAAAGTTTATCTACGTACCTGATACCCACCTCTTAGTTTAAGACTTGAATAACTGAGGGCATACTTTCCCACTTGTTTTTCGCATGCGATAAGCTCGGAGAATTAGCTGCCTATAAATGTGAAAGAGACAACATGAATGGAAATTAACAATCTATTTGAGAAAATAATACATCTGTCGTTCAAAGTTGAGAAAAATAACAGAATTTCGTAACATACAGAGAAATAGTGCGAATCGCGTAAAGCCCGCGTTCTCTATCTACGTACATGCCTACCTGTTGGTCAAAGTTTTTACACCCGCTGCCAGACCTCTTAGTTGAAGACTTGAATTACTGGAAGGCCTGGAATTTGACCCTCTTAGTTGAAGACTTGAATCACAATTTACTGAATTTCAGCTTGGAATTCGACGTTCGTTTTTAAATTTAAAAATATTTGATATGTAAGATTGCTGGTCACAGGTCAATGTCTATTTGTATGGAAATTTGTATGGGAAAATGAGAACCGTCAAATTGATTTCTGGTTTTGTTCATAACTTGTCATAAATTCTAGTACTTTGGCACTTGGCAAGGTCTGACACTATAAGCAGTACTAAGTAGTACTAAGTAGGCTGTGAGTTTAAGACTCAACTCAGAAATGTGTCACTCATTTAGAAGAGTAGTCCACCTGCAAAACCTCAAATCAATGAAAATAGCGTTAACTATATAATCTGTACAAACCAAAGCAATTTGACATTCATGAATTTAAATAGAACCTAAACTAAAAGGCATGAAAAATACAAAACACTCATCAAATTTCTTTTTCACCGGCTGAGTAAATTTGAAATTGCAGAGCTGACTAGATTCACTGTTAATTTCTCTTTTTTCGTTATTAAAGGTTTTTTTTACGTCATTAAAGCTTTAAACCTATAGTAAATATTCCACTAGAACAATACTCAACCTGCTGCAGAGCATTCAATGCGACTGTTTTACTATTTAAAATCTAGTTGTGATCCAATCTGCCTGCTTAGGTGTGAGGTCTACCAGCTAATTGGCGTACAACCAAGTGCTAAGTACCTGCCATCTCAGCGAGCAAGTCCAATAGAGATATTAATGAGTACAGCCGTATTAGGCCATGGATTAGAGATTGCCTGCATGGGCTTGCCTGTGGTGGGGGATAGAAAAAAAAGAATCAGGAAAATTTACTTGGGTTTAGGAGGATTTAGAATCAACAATTTATTCACAATTAATTGTAAATTTGATTTTTTTTCATTATTTATTTTCCTTATTTATCCTCAGCCATTTATTCTTTTCCTCCTTATTATGTCGACCAAAATTGATGAAACTATAACTTTTGAATGTGAAACGGGTAATTATCATACTTTTTGTCCTATTAGCTGTGTATCTTGGTTGTATCAAAAGATTGAAGACAGTTTCTTTTTGGTAGTGAGCACAAAAACATGTGTTATTTTCTGCAAAATGCACTTGGAGTTATGATTTTTGCCAGGCTGAGTATTGTTCACCAATGTTCCACGATCTTTCCTTCATGGAAAGGGTGAATTGTCATAAAATTATTGTACTTTGAGAAGCGGGACTGTTTTGGAAGTAGTGTTTGGATTCTTTTGCTCCGATTATGATGATAAATACCGAAAAGCTCCGATTATGATGTTTTCACTTAGCCTCCGCACATGGAGTGAAAAAACGTCCTCGAGCGCGCTTGAGGGCGCCCCTGAGCTCAAATTTTGGGCATTTCCAGCAGACCCACCTACAGCCTAGGCTTGCCCTCGGAGGCCGATGCTTTCTGACAGCTACAGTACTTTGATTTGATCGCGATCGTTAATTTTAAGCAAAGTTTACGGATCACCATTGAAATTTCTGACAGTCCTTCATAGCTCTCAGTCCACAATTTATCTCATGTGCGCAAACTAGTGATTTTAGCCCTTGTTACGTCATCTGAGGGCGCGCTTCCGAGACCGTCTTCTTAGTGCATGTGCGGAGCCTAACTGTGTTTCAATTCAAGATTTGATGGTATTTGTCAAAGGGAAATCCTATGGGCCCCGCTAGAAATTCATACAAGGAAAAGGTACTTATCAGGTCACATTACTCTCATCCTTATAATGTTATAGCTTTATATGAATTATGGAAATGAGTAAAGTGTTTAATCAAAATTAGTTCATTGTTTTTGAAACTTCACATAGTGAAATTTTATAATATTCTTTTTTTTTTAAATTCATCATAAATTGTTTTTAGTTTGTAAAAATAATTTTTTTTCCAAGAATTGAAAAACTATATTTATATTAAAAATTACTAGTATATATCTATCTAAAAGGGGATCTATCAAGTGTGAGAAGGATCCGATCTTTTTAGTACAAACCTCTTTTTAAAGTATAAATGTTGAAAAAGTGTGTAATGCAATGTTTATGGATCTATTTATATTTTAAGCACTTCAAAGAAAAAAATTAATATAGCCAAGATAACAAGAAACTCTCATGAGCTCCGTAGTGAAAGAGGTTTTGGACAGTTCCTAAAACACCATGGGTGGAAAGGATCTGCCATCTAGGTTGTTGGAAAAAGTAAGTAGTCGCAGAAGTCGTACCAGAGCTCAGTCGACTCTGCCAGATTGTGTAGTAGTCCAGTCTCTATCAATCAACCTAACAAGAGTGAAGTGTTCACGATTCTGCAATATAATCGAGTCGAATTAATTTTCTGAACTTAAGTTTTATGTAGATAGTTATTATAGCCATTAATGGAAAGTCTGTAGATTCACAAAGAAGTAATTTTAGGTTGCCTATAAATAGAAGAAGAAGTTTGTAAATCAATGAGAAATCTAGGTGAGAAAAATAGAGAAAGAGAGAAATTTGAGCATAGAGTGAAGTTGAAGCTCAAATTTCTGTGTGGTTGATTGTGTCGAAGAGCCAAATCTCTGTAAAAGGACCTGTCGAAGAGCTGACAAGTTTGGATCTCTTGGAGAGCCCACAAGTTTGTCTTACATTTTGTTATTTCTTGACAAGTTATATATATCAAATAGTTTATGGTTGAAATACATATTTGCTTAGCGACATTTTCTCTAGAAATATTTGTGTAAATGGTGTTTACATTTGCACTTGAGTGAAATATCAAAGAATCCATAAATTTCTCACCGAGTAAAATTTTCAGGTTTTATGGCACATTGGTCGACACAAGTCTTCTTAATGTTGGGATATATGATTTTGTAATTATGTAGAATTGTTATTGTGTCCATTTTTACTTCATCTTACTCGCAGGTGAAAAACATTTATAAAATTCTTAAGTCTTTTAGACTAAGAAATATCATTTGTAAATTCCTACTAAAACCAAATCAAAGCAAGTGAGTCCAAGTAAAACGGTCGAGTAAAACCGACAAGTTGTCAAAGTGGTCAATCGACAAGTTGTCAGGTAAAATCTGTCTAAGTTGTCGAAGCTGACAAGTGGTCGAAGTAAAACTTGTCGGTAGAACCCACAAGTAAAAAGATTGTCCATAAGTCCGACCATAAATGGTCTTGTCTACTCGAAGTTAGAAAATTTTCACCTGACAAGTAAAAAGAAAAAGAGGTCAGCATGAAATTTTTATAACTAAGCAGTAACTCAAGTTTGCCAGCTCGATTTTCGCAAACATAGGTTTGATGGTATTCGCCAAAGGGAAATCCTATGGGTTGTGATAGAAATTCATGAAAGGAAAAGGTACTCATGAGGCCATATTACTTGCATCCTATACTTATCATGTTATAGCTTTATATGAATTATGAAGATCGGTAAAGTATTTGGTCAAAATGTGGTTTCTAAACCTCTACATAGTGAAATTCTATAATATTTTTTTCTCTTAAATTCATCACAAATTGTTTTTAGTTTGCAAAAATACAGCATTTTTTTTAAGAATTGAAAAAACTATACTTACATTAAAAATTACTTGTATATATCCATCTAAAAGGGATCTATCAAGTGTGAGAAGGATCCAATCTTTCCAATGCAAACCTGTTTTTAAAGTGGAAATGTTGAGGAAGTGTGTAATGCAATGTTTATGGGTTTAATTTATCTTATTTCTGTAGTTTTGTATATATGCCGTTCTAAATAATTTAAATTTAATTTGAGCCGAAGTGTTATTTTTAATAATTTTTTATTATTTTTTATAAAGGACGGGTATATAAAAAGTTGCACATCTCTCACTTACTGAGTTGTAAAATGGACCTCTTCTGCCTAATAAGTTTTTCTAAACAAAAATACAATACATAGAAAATATAATCAGTGCAAAGACTTATTATAGTCACTTCCAAGAACTCAAACATTCCATATAGCAGGCGAGTAAACCATGAAATATAGCAATGCAATATAAAAGGATTCTTTTTAATTATAACATTTTTAAAATATAGAACTTGTTTTGATTATAAATACTTATTATTATTTTTCAATATAAGTTATTATGTCATAAAAGCTTCAATTTGTATTGAATTTAAACTTGTTTTAATGTATAAATTTATGAGGAGACTATTACAATGGGAACCAATGAACACCCAACATCAAAACATAAATAAATAAACCATCATGGTTAGAGGTTTCTATAACTTCTCTTTTACATATGTGAAGTTTAGAGAAAGTGAGCATTTTTTTTCTTTGAAGAAATGTTTAAATATATTGTCAAACCATATTATTATGTAAATCTGGGTATATATAAAATTAATAGAAAAGAATTTCATATATATAGATTTTAATGGTGAAATAAGATTTAAAATTATTTTTGATTGACTAAATTGGTTTTTTTCACAGAAACAAGTTAAGAACCCAAAACCCAAAAGAATCATTTTAGGTGACATGGTTTTCCTTTAAATATCACAACCACTGAAGTTGTGCTCAGTGAACATTGATAGCGAGTATTGTGAATAAAGCCATGCTCGTTTCTAGAGGTTGCACATCATTGATTAACTAGTTGTTTGAATTGTGAGAAATAGATTATTGAGATGTCTATGAACTGAGTGTATGTTTGCACGAAGAGCCATAAAAACTCACAAAGACCATAAAAACCTGGTAAAAATAACATCAAAACCCTACACCCACAGTGAAAACAACAATAAAGAATCTCTAAGAATCTAGGATTTAAACAACAACAAAGTATCTCTAAGAATCTAGGATTTGTGGAGATCAAGAGGAGCCAAAAGTGGAAAGAATGATATCAATAGATGTTATTTTAACACATATCCACGTAATAAGAGTTATATATATATATATATAAAAGGTTTATAAAGAGATAAAATTTCACTTCGGTTAAATGCCTTTGAGCCTCGGGGTCATACTCTCCTTCCTAATATTTTTAAAGAATATGAATTTTTAGAAATAATTTAAAGATCATACTCCAAGACCAAAAATGTCTTCAAAACTTTTAAATCAAAAATCTTCATATATATAAGTTGTTGATGATTCACAAAGAGATAGAGTTCTGATTTTATTAAATGCCTTTAAATATTGGGTCATTCTATGTTTCCTTATATTTTTATTGAATACGAATTTTAAGTGACTAATTTAAAATCACACTCCAAAACCAAAAGTATCTCCAAAACTTTCATACCAAAAAGTATATATTGATTGGTTCATAAAAAGTTAGAATTCCACTTTTGTTAAATGATTTAAATGCCTTGTGGGTAATACTCTATTTTCTTATATTTTTAAGGAATATGAACTTTTAGAAGTAATTTAATCATAGTCCAAGACCACTAGACCAAAAAGTGTATTAAATTTTTTTCCATAAAAGACATTTAAATATAAAGGGAATGGGAGAGATAAGAGGGAAACGAAGCTAAAGACATTAAAGATGCAACCTAAAGGTGAGGTTTGCATAGCGATTCTAGAGATAAGATATAATTCTTTGCAAAGTTATAATTTCATGTTATTAAACAGAAGAAGACAAAGTTTAAAGGAGGAATATAAGCGCCAAGAAAAAACAATATATATACACACAAATTTGGAGAGAAGGCCATCAAAGCCATTAGTAACTCTTGCATTTTTGCCATTTTTTCATTTTAATTAGAATTTTTAAATTAAAAACAATGTATGCATAATGGAAAAGTGAAGAGACATTTATGTATTAATTATGCTTTTAAAACTTCTAACATGTGTTGGTGAGACAAACAAGCCATCAACCTACCACTTACAAATCATATAGTATCAAAATCCACATTCGAAAACAATTGGTGAACAACCTTATTGTAAGCATTGTAGTGGATAAAAAGAAAGTGAGAAGCATTGCTGCAAGGTTTAGAGGGGAATGGAAGACCAAAATTGATGGGGACTTCTTATGAATAACATGAAAAGGAAATGAAAGTCTACTTGACTATAGATTATTAGTGTAACATTGGTTCATATGTACATAACTCAACTATAGGTAATGAATGATAACATAGGGTTCTCAACAAAGAATGACCATGTATAAAAAAGGGTGACCAGTTGATTCAAAATGTGAGAATCTTGGAGTCTCGAGTAAAACAATTGGAAGTTTATTTTGGATCGTAATAAAATAATTAAAGCACAACAGATTTTGTTTTCCCATTTAAAATGGTCCAAACATGCTCTCTTATGGGGGGAGAGAAATGTAGATTCCTTGAAGATAGGAAAAATTCCCATGGTTAAAAAATGGAAGGATTTCAAGGAATTATGAAAATCATAGTTCTATACCATATACCATAGCATATGAAGATGACAACTCATGGCATGGTAGTATATTCAACAAGAACAAAGATAGAATGTACAATAATACACATTTTTATTCTAAAGGAAATCCTTTGTGTTTGGTATCTCTTTTGGGAATTAACTTACGGTAGTGGTGAAGTAACTTAGAGGCCTATTCAACCATGTCTAAAGATAATTATAGTTTTTGAGTGTGGAAAGCATAGATAGAGAAAGAAAGGCATATATTTCATTGAGTTAGGCTTCAATAAGGTGAACTGTAACAAAAGGACCAAGAAGAAACCGACAAGATTAAAGGCTAAAACTGTTTACAACCATAACCAAAAAGGAGAGAGAGATATTAATAGATATCAACTGCAAACACTATGATGTGGATGGGGCCACATATGGATGAGAAGAAACTTCATTTGGAATTGCATCCAAAATGGTACAAGTCCAATACAGGAGTAATAAAAACCACCAAGACGAGAGAAACAAAGGTAAAAAGAGAAATAAAAACTACCAAGATAGGAGAAAGAAAGGTAGAAAGCACCTTTAATGTGGATGAAACCATGGGATATGAGTCATGCCACATAGAGTAGAGACCACCAATAATAGTTAGTATCCTTGATGTTAAAGAAAGACTAGATCCATAATTACAAACAGGAATCTATGGGATCAAGTATAAAGTGGTGAAAAAATGGAGACACTTGGATGACATATAAGTAAATAACAACAAGTCCATCAAGTTGGGAATAGGAGAAGACTAATGACATTGTGCATTTTGAATGAGCAGTTCCAACTTTAGGCATGACACTATAAAATGTAAAGGTTTAGGCTTGGGAAAGGGGTTTACTAACCAAGAGGTGGTTGTTTTTTAATTGTCAAGTTTTATAAGAGGTTCTAGATTAATTTTGAATTTTCTCTTATAGTGTATTATATGTGGTTGTGGCTTTGAGCCACTCTAGAATATGT
>LPNX010644159.1:0-19868 GCA_001517045.1 Pseudotsuga menziesii | reverse complement strand
TAAAGGAATTTTTTCTATTTTTTGAAAAATTGAAAAACCAAAGATACCCTTTTGAAGAGGACACGTCGATATGTGATGTGTGCATTTTTAAGAATTTTTTTGCTGTGTAGTTTTAACTCTGCGGATTTTTCTTTGAGCTGCTTTGAAGTTGCAGTGTGGTTTTCTAAGTATAAGTTTTAGAAGTAATTAAAAAATAAATATCATATGAATACCAAAATGCATGTATGATACCTCAATGGATAGAAGATTCATTGGTGAATTTATCGGTATCAACTCCGCTCAGTTATGTGCTAGGAATGGCAGGGTTTACACCTCTGCAAGGCACAGGAAATTTTCCATTTGTTTGAATGAGGGCTAAGTCTGTTTTTTTAAGCCCTCGACCGAGGTATGAACCTCGACCGAGGTATTTAAATACCTCAGTCGAGGTATTTAAATATCTCGACCGAGGTTTTGTAAAGACCGCAATACCTCGGTCGAGGTATTTAAATACCTCGACCGAGGTATTTAGATACCTCGGTCGAGGGCTTAACAAACCCTCGGTCGAGATATTAAGACCTCGGTTGAGGGCTTAACAAGCCCTCGACCGAGGTGCATTTTTCTGTTTTTGCCGAAATTCACTTGCCAAAAAGTGTTACCTAGGTCCGTGGATTCACCCATTACCTAGTTTGTATTGGATATTAATTGAATCAAACCCCCATTTAATATTTTAATACCATTATTCTATATGGTAATGCTATGTTTTACTAATGTTCATTGTCTATATTTGTTGAATGAACTCAATTTGTTTGTGAATCCATATTGTCAAAATAATTAAAAGCATGGTCCTAGGTTTGCATATTCTTCAAATATTGCATGCATTAATAGAAGTTGAGCCCATATGGACTAGCTAACATGGACATATGTGTGGTAGATTGGGTACCAGTTGTGATAGTCATATTGCATGAGCCTTCTACAACCTTTAGTCATGATACAACAATTCGAATGAGACCTTGCCCTTCATTGGAATTGAAAATGCCAATCTTAGGCTATAGTGGATCCCTTTTATTGGACACCAATGTATACTCTAGTCTAAAATAAAGCCAATAATAGACACATATTGCAATAAGGAAGGGAAAGTGAAGACACAAATACACTATTCTAAGTCAAAATTCAAGTGAATGACCAAAACCTAAATGCTTTGTTTGACTTTCTTTCACTATGTAATTTGATTTTTGAATCCTTGATAGATGATATTACTCCATAAACTTATGCTATGGTACGGACGTGTTAATTGAGTTGAAACCAAGAGAAATATACCATGAAGATAACTAGGAGATGCAAGATCAAGTTTGTCATAATTAATGTCGATTAAGATAATGAAGTAGAATGTGAAGTTGCACCACTAGATGCATGTGAAGTGATGTTTGAAAACCCATACTATCCGAATAGTGATGTAACTTTCTATAGGAATGAGAATAAATATCACTTGGCTAAATGTGGTAAGGTTGTTGGAATCATTATCCAACCCACACATCATTTTTTTGCCTAATTGGCCTAATTTACCACTTATCCTAAGTTATGGGCTCGAATATGTGGTTGCATCATCAACTGGATCATCCTCCTTCAATCAAGGAAAAAATCTAGGTTGATCTGCATGACCTAAGCGCCCAAATTTAGTTAACCGATTGTTATTCCACCTACTTTTAGTTAAACTACAGTTGTAAAGGTGCCTCCATCATTATTTTGCCTATTTTTGGTAATTTCCAGTTAACTAGAGTGATTTAAGGCACCTCCAACAACTTCTGGTGACTCAGTTTAGTTCAGTTCACTTGATCTCAGCTAACTGAAGTCAAACATGCGCCCTCACCTACTGATTGACATGTAGTTGAGTTCTATTTAGTTAGATTCAGTCTTAACTTCCTCTGATTTAGTTAGAGTCAATTATGGTTGTGATTAGTGGTTAACTGATGTGTCTAGTGTGGCTAACTGACAGTTAAGCCACTCTCATGTATGCAATTGAAATGACCTCCTTGGGATTCAAATTTTCTGGCTACTCATGTCGGTGTAACACATTGTATCACTTCTTTTAATTAATGATAACAATTATACAACTACAACTCCTAATTACAGTGTTTTCATGTCATTTTTCTGTGTAATTGATCCTTAAATCTTCTGTAAGTTGTGTCTTGGTCCTCATATTATTATCACTCAATTGTTATAAAGTCCTACCTCATTAAAGCACACAAAGGGAGTGAGATAATTATCCCTTTTTGGAGTGAAAGAATTATCCCTTTTTGGAGTGAAACAAAGGTACTAGACAATCACACTGATTTGAAAACAAGTAAGAATTAGGGATCCTTCATATATGATGGAGTAGTGTAGTTGAAGAAACAAATGGATGCTTTTTACTACCTCCATATCCTTCATTGATATGCTTTTGGGAACCAAAATATTATCAATGGGAAGGTGTTATCTAAAAGAGGATCATGAATAAAAAAATGGTGTGTTGATGCCTTGCAACAAGTTTAATAACAAAAATGAGAAATCAAGAACCATGCTACGTAGTTTCTCTAGAAGCACACTAGTTGCTACAAAAGAGGGAAACTAATTTCATATTTTGACAAGATAAGGGAATATGAATTCAAACAAAGACAAATCATAAATTGTTGTGAGATGGCACATATTTACACTTGCCTACAAAAATAAGCTTTAAATTCATCAATTTACTTGTAAAAAACTGTGAAATGGATGTAGATCTAATTTGGCTATAACTTATTGAAATGGAGTTTGTTGGCAATGAAATTTTGATAGTAGCAAGATGGAAAATATCTCGATTTGTCCACCAATTTTTAGTATAAAATTTGATCATTTTTTCTCCTAAAATGCCAAACCAGGGTCGGATATGTTGGGGATTTTGGGGAATAACAGTTAGAGTCCCACCTGTCTATAGGAATGAGAATAAATATCACTTGGATAAATGTGGTAAGGATTTTGGAGTCATTATCCAACCCACACGTCATTTTTTGTCCTAATTGACCTAATTTACCACATATCCTAAGTTTTTGGCTCGAATATGTGACTCCATCATCAACTGGATCATCCTCCTTCAATCAAGGAGCAAATCTAGGTTGATCTGCATGACCTAAGTGCCCCAATTCAGTTAACTGATTGTTATTCCACCTACTTTCAGTTAGACTGCAGTTGTAAAGGCTCCTCCATCATTATTTTTCCTATTTTTGGTAATTTTCAGTTAACTAGAGTGATTTAAGGTGCCTCCAACAACTTCTGGTGACTCTATTCAGTTGATCTCAGCTAACTGAATTTAGACATGCACCCTCAACTATTGATTAACATCCAGTTGAGTTCTATTTAGTTAGACTCGGTCTTAACTTCCTCTGATTCAGTTAGAGTCAATTATGGTTGTGAATAGTGGTTAACAAATGTGTCTAGTGTGGCTAAGTGATAGCTAAGCCACTCTCATGTATGCAATTCGAATGACCTCCTTGGGATTCGAATTGTTTGGCTACCCATGCCAATGTAACACATTGTATCACTGATTTTGATTAATGCTAACATTTATACAGCTGCAACTCCTAATTGCAGTGTTTTCATGTCATTTTTCTATGCAATTGATCCTTGAATCTTCTGTAAGTTGTGTCTTGGACCTTAGATTATTGTGACTTGATTTTTATAAAGGCCTACCTCATCAAAGCACACAAAGGGAGTGAAAGAATTATCCCTTTTTGGAGTGAAACAAAGGTACTAGACAATCACATTGATTTCAAAACAAGTAAGAATTAGTGATCCTTCATATATGATGGAGTAGTGTAGTTGAAGAAACAAATGGATGCTTTTTACTACCTTCGTATCCTTCATTGATATGGTTTTGGGGACCAAAATCTTCTCAATGGGAAGGTTTTATCTAAAAGAGGATCATGAATTAAAAAATGGTTTGTTGATGCCTTGCTACAAGTTTAATTACAAAATTAGAAATCAAGAACCATGCTACATAGTTTCTCTAGAAGCACACTAGTTACTACAAAAGAGGGAAACTGATTTCAATTTTTGACAAGATAGGGGAATATGAAGCCAAACAAATACAAATCATAAATTGTTGTGAGATGGAACATATTTATAATTGCCCACAAAAATAAACTTTAGATTCGTCCATTTACTTGTAAAAAACTGTGAAATGGATGTAGATGTAATTTGGCTATAACTTATTGAAATGGAGTTTGTTGGCAATGAAATTTTGATAGTAGCAAGATGGAAAATATCTCCACTTGTCCACCAATTTTTCGTATAAAATTTGATCATTTTTTCTCCTAAAATGCCAAACCAAGGTCGGACATGTTGGGAATTTTGGGGAAAATAACGGTTGGAGGCCCACCCGTCTTCATAAATGCATAAAAGGTACTAAATAGAAAGTGAATGGGAGAGTTAAGGAGGAATTGAAGTTGAAGCTAGATAAGAGGCACACCTAAAGAGAACTAGAGGTATCTAGAGGCGCAATTAGAGAGAAATGATATAATTCCATGTGGATGGATTCAATGCTAATACAATGAAGAAGACACGATTGAAATGGGGAATCCATTGTCAAGGTTGAAATCAAGAAGTTATATTGTTAATACTGGGAATTGACAAGTTCAAAGCCATTGGTAACTTTGATGTTTTTCCCATCCATAAGAGCCTTTTTTAATATTATAATCTAAATATATGCTTGAGACGAATTTAAATCAAAACAAGAGCCTTTATTGATTGGTTTTCCTAATATTAGATTTCCAAATTAATTTTTGTACTTTCACCAGATGTATAATTGTTTCATTTGTTAGGATTTTTTGTATTTAAATTATTTCATAAGGAAATTATAGTATAATAATGGATGTCCGACCATTTTTTCAACCAATAAAAAAGCCGGCTCTCCAGAACCCTCTCGGCTATGGTGATGTTTTTCCGGCGACCTATTGAGCTCCTTCCTGGCACTGTGCGCTGATCCAGGTTCATCATTGCATTTCTTGTTTGCCTTCTTTCTTTCTTCGGCGCTCTGTACATTGTCTTGGACTGTTCCCCCTTGTGTTTTTCTCTTTTTTTTGCTACTGGGTTCTTGGGACTGAGACCTTTTGTCTCTCCTTCCATCCACTGGTTTTACTGTATCTTTCGCTTCATGGGTTCCTTCTTTTTGTTTTCTTGCTCATAAGGGTGTGCACCAGCTTGACTGCCCCTCTTGGAGTCCCTCCCCTTTCAAGGGGGACTAGTACCAACCAAGATTTCTAAAAAAGTGGGAAGTTGAATCGTATTTTTGGGCTTCACTGGTGGATATCTTCTATTTTACCACCCTTGCATGGGTTATTATTCTATTTTGTCTTCTCTGTTTGATTCTTTGATCTCATGATTGACTTTGCTTTTTGTCACATGATGTAGTCGTCCTGTCGGCTATGTATGTCTGTTTCTTTTGGTTCTCTTCCATTCTAGAAGCTTCTGGTCCCTGTCTGCCGGGTCCCTGTTGACTGATTACCCCTCTTTATCTGCATGCCTTTTTCTTTTGGCACATGTTATATGTTGCTTTGTGGGGTTTTGTATCGTTTTTCTTTGGGATTTGGCACGGCACACCTCTCTTGGGTGAGCGCTTGTCCTTTGGGGTTTTCTTAGTGTTACTGCTTGCATTTTGGTGCATGACCTCTCTCGTTTTTTGGTGTGTGACGTCTCTTGTTTTATCCTTTGAGCTAGGGGTTTCGACCGCTAGTCACCACTCCGTCATTTGGGTTTTCGCTCATTGGTCACCTTACAGCTGGGTTTTTTTATGGTTGCGTTATTCTCATGGCAGAGTCAGCACCAAAAACACGCTTCCAGAGGAAGAGGAAGACTAAATGTATTAAGGCCCATGATGGGCGTTACAGGTACGTGCTTGGGAATGATGTTTACTTGGACCGTGTTATGACTCTCTGATCCCGTGCTCTTATTGGTAGCCTTGAATATTGTCATATGGATAAAGCTTCCTGGATTTGTTGGGCTTCAGAACACTGGAAACCCCTGTTTGATTATGTTCCGACTATCAGTTTATTGTCTAATGGGTGGATAGTGTTCGTTTTCTTGGATGCAGAACATTGTACGAGGGCTCTTGAGGGTATTTGGTGGGTTGGAAAAGGGTCCTTAGTGCTTGATAGATGACATACCCACTTTGACCCATTAACTGAAAGAATTAAAAAGAGACACCTGTGGGTTCTTTTACCGCACTTCCCCTTCCCGCTCTGGAGCAGACAGATTCTTGAGGGTATCGCCAATACCATCGGGCATTTTATCTCTATTGAGGAAGACTTTCATTTTTTATATGATAAGAGAGTAGCAAAAATTCTCGTGGAGCTAGATATCTCTTCTGGGCTCCCTGCCGAGGTGGAGATTTTATGCTATGATCAGCTGCTGATCCAGAAATTAGATTATATGCATGTTCCCTTTCGGTGCAATGGGTGCCGCTCTATGGGGCATTTAAGGAAATCGTGTCCTCAAAGGCACTGTGTTGTATCTTCTCCGGTGGCCTCATCTCCTGGACTGCCCTCTTCTCCTGACACTTTGGCTCAGACTTGTCACAGTTCTCCTGGATTGACAAATGTTCCCACTCTGCCTACTGCTTTGGAACATTCCTCTTTTCTTGAGGTTGTTGATAATGTTATCTTGTCTCATAAAATGCCTACTCTTCTCTCCTCCTCCCCCTCTACTGATCAACCCTCTCAGCTCCATATGTCTCCTCCGGCTGACTTAATCTCCTTACCCCCCCTGACTCCACCTCTCCTTCAGTTGAGGGAATTCCTCCCCCTCAAACCTCGGCTACTACTCAATCTCTGAACCTTCTGCCACCCTTATCTCTCACGGGTGTCCCTGCCCTTGACTCAACTGTGGATTTCCCCCCTCTTCCTCATAATATTCCTCCTCGAGACACTATTCCCTCTCCACTCAGTCCTACCTCATCCCCATCCTTTTCTGACCCCCACCTAAGAAAGACCTTACCTATTTTCACTGCGACCTCCCCCTCTTCTCCCACCACCCTCCACATCAGCTCCATTAGATTCGCAAATGTGACATTGAGAAAGCCACCTAAAGGTAAAAGGAGCTTAAAGGCTGAACTGTCTTCTGCGTCCCCACCATACATCCCTCTTTTTGAACGTATCGAGGAAGCTGGCAGAATCTCCTCTTCCCGGGGCCTTAGAGCATTGACCCCCCCTTGTGATTCTCCTAAATGATAATAATCTCCCTTAACACCCGTGGTCTTGGAGGGCGGACCAAAACCCTTAGCCTTCGTTCACTTTTCAGTCCTCTCAAGCATGATGTTATTTTGCTACAAGAAACTATGTGCAGTGATTTTCCCGCTCTTATTGCCTTTTCAAAATTACTCCCATCTTGGGAGTTTTGTGCCATCAGCGCACATGGGCTATCGGGTGGTCTTCTTTCGGCATGGAATCCTCTGTCTGTCAATTGTAATGCATTTCATACCTGTGCTGGTATTCTGCTCCAGGCATCTTTCAGGGGGATGCTTTTCCCTCTAAATATATTGAATGTTTATGGTCCTTACCGGGACCGTGAGTCTTTCTGGGAAAATGCTCGTCGAGGGGGCCTCCTTAACTTGCCGAATCTGGTGATTGGTGGTGATCTTAATCTTACCTTACGCACCACTGAAGTATGGGGTGACAAAGCTTCTCTAGACCCTTTATCGAATTATTTCCTATCCCTCTTTGATTCTGCTGGTTTGGTGGATGTGGCTCCCTGTGTGATCGGGCCAACTTGGCATAATGGTAGAGCTGGCAGAGAAGGTATAAGCAAGTGTTTGGATAGATTTCTCATCTCAAATGCTCTGATTCCCTCTTTGGGGGTCTATAAAACTTGGATTAAGTGCCTAAACGTCTCTAATCATTTCCCCATTGTCTTCGAGTGGTCACATAGGAAGGGTTCTCATGACTACCCTTTTAAATTTAATCGATCCTGGCTGGAGGATCCTGACTTTATTGCCTGGTTTATGGGAGAGTGGGCCCCATCTTTCATTTCAGGCACTATTATCGACTTAGAGGATTTCTGTCTCGCTCTGAGGAAGCTCAAATTCGCCACTAAGGGGTGGATCAAGGTAAAATCTAACAGTTTGGTATTGGACTCCTCCAACCTGGAGCATGCTATTGAATCCATTCTTCCGGGCCCTTCTAAAGGTATTCTCTCCTCCGAGCAGATTGAAACCCTGGCTCTTTTAAATGTTGAGCGACATAGAATTCTGCATCATTTCCTTCTCACTTGGCAGCTGAAAAGCAGAATAAAATGGGCTTCACATGGTGATGCAAATACTAAGTTTTTTCACGCTGTTGCATCGGGCAGAAGGGCTCATAATTCTATCCAGTCACTTGAAGATATTAATGGGCTATTGATTGAGGATGAGTTCACTTTAAAGGAGATGGGAAGGGATTACTTTGCTAATATCTTCAGAGATGAGGGTTTGACCAGTCTTGAACATCAACTTAAGGTTATCTCTCTTTTTCCCAGGTTAATTCCCCCTGAGCAGTCTTCTGCCCTCACTATGCCTGTGAGTCCCCCTGAAATTGAACTCACCCTCAAATCCTTTAAAAAGGACCGTAGTCCTGGTCCTGATGGGTGGCCTGTTGAATTCTTCTTACACTTCCTTGACCTCCTATGCCCTATCCTCATCAAGGTTATTGATCAAACAAGGGTTTCCAGCTTTATACCTCCCTCCTTGAACTCAAATTTCCTAGCCCTTATTCCTAAGACTGACAAGCCCCGCTCCTTTGCCGACTTCCGTCCCATTTCTCTTTGCAACTTGCTCTATAAACTCATTGCTAAAATTATTGCTGGAAGGCTTAAGCCCTTCTTGGATTTGGGCATCTCTCTGGAACAATTTGGCTTCCTTAAGGACCGGCAAATCTCTGAGCCTATAGGCAAATCTCTGTGCCTTTGTCCTAAAGCTTGAACTTACCAAGGCCTTTGATTGTGTGGACTGGTCCTATGTCAGACTCATCCTGATCCAAATTGGCACTCCCCTGCTTACTGTTAATTGGATCATGGCCTGTATCACTTCTGTTAATTTTGCGGTCCTGGTCAATGGTACCCCCTCGCCTTTCTTTACTGCTACTCGTGGCATATGCCAGGGTTGTCCTTTATCTCCCCTCCTTTTTATTCTTGTCATTGAAGGCCTCAGTCAACTCATACGAGACGCCAGGAACCATGGTCTCATTAAAGGTATACAAATTTCCCCCTCCCTTGCCCTATCCCACCTCCTTTTTGTGGATGATGTCATATTGATGGGCTCTGGCACCCTCCGGGATTAGTTGGCCTTTGATGTGATTCTTGATACTTTCTGTATGGCTTCCAGTATGAAAATAAATGTTGATAAATCCTGCTTTCTTTTCTATAATATGGACACTGAATGTCAAAACTCCTTCGCTCGTTCTATACCGTACAGAATGCTCCCCCTTCACTTAGGTTTCACCTACCTGGGTTTCTTTCTTAAACCCCTGGGGTATCGGGTTAATGACTGGTTCTGGCTTCTCCAAAAATTTGAAAAACGTATTTGTAACTGGACTTTTCAGTATCTTTCTTTGGGTGGCAGACTTGTCCTTGTTCGGTCTGTCCTTTCCAGTATACCTGTTTATTGGATGGGACTGGCACCTATCCCTGCCTCCATCCTGCGGAAACTCAGATGTATCATGTTTAACTTTCTTTGGGGGTCCTCTGATAATTTCTTTAAGTACCATTTGGCTAGTTGGAATGATCTGTCTTGGCCTAAAGAGTGTGGAGGATGGGGCATAAAAAACCTGCACTGGTTTAGTATATCCCTACGTCTTAAAAATTTCTGGAGGGTACTTCATTCCACTGGTTTGTGGTCACAGGTTCTTTTCATAAAATATTTAAAATGTTCCTCAGTGGTTGAATGGCTTAGATATAAGCACTTTAGCACGCGGGGTGCTTCAGTTATTTGGAGGGGCTTTGTTCAAACTCTCCCTTGGATGGGAGCACACTTGGCATGGCAGGTGGGAAATGGTGTTAATGTACTGTTGGGTATCGATCCTATAGTGGGATTTCAGTCCTCCTTCAGTCTTCCTGAAGATTTGAGGTCCTACCTAGAGGACTTGAACATTTTCTCCCTTGCGCAGGCTCATAACTCGCTGTCATCAGGATGCTATTGGCACACTGCTGGGGATCTGGATCTTGGTGGTTCATACTATACTTTATGGAATAATTATGTTGATAATCTTATTGGAGCAGGTATTTGCCTCACTGAATGTTCAAATGAACTTGTATGGAGCTTTAAAAAGAATGCAGGTTCAGTCACAGCAAGGGTTGTTTATGATTGTATTGTCTCGGCCCTCTCGCCTACAGCTCCCTGTCTTGCTGTTACTTCTCTTTAGTTTAGCACTCTCCCCAGAAAAATATCTTGCTTTATCTGGCTGTCCATTTGGAATAAAATTCTCACTTGGGAGAATCTCCAGAAAAGGGGCTTTCACGGTCCTGGGTACTGTGTTCTATGCTGCGCTGATGAAGAGACGGTTGAGCATTTATTTAATAAGTGTTGTGTCTAGAAAACTGTTGTTACTCATGTATGCGATTCCTTCAACCTTACTGTTTTTGCTCCTGCGGCCTCGGTTGGAGAAATTATCAGAATTTGGCTTTATATGATGCCAACGAACTCTCCCTTTCTCATGCTCCCATTTCACATGATGTGGCTGTTCTGGAAAGCCCGTAACTTGGCTTTATTCGAAGGGGTTAAAAGGAATATCTACAGTCTTATTAAGCTGTCCATTAGCACTATTAAAGCTCTCCCATTGCCAAAAATGTCAAAGCATGGTCGTAACAGAGCTGTGGGAAAGGATCCATGCATGATTTTTCCTTGTGGATTTATGGATGGTGCCTCTAGATTTATGACTGCTGGTGTGGGCTTCTGTATTTTTATAAATGAGTCACATCACTTGGATTTCTCGCTGGGGGTCGGACATGGTACTAACACAAAGGCAGAATTGCTCAGCTTATGGGCTCTTCTCTAGGCTGCCCATATGATGGGGATTCCTCTCATCCAAGTTTATGGTGATTCCACAGTTATCATCAATTGGGCGAAAACAACGACTATGCTCTCCCCACCAGACCTCAAGCATTGGGGTCGAGAGACAAAAAAGCTCATTTGCAGCTTTAAGGGCCTGGCTTTCTCCCACATCTATCGAGAGCACAATCGGTTGGCAGACAGCCTATCGAAATCAACGCTCTCCTACCCTCGGGGTAAAGGCTTCTATAAGGAATTTTATGAGAATCATATGATCTCTCAAGATATTGTACAGTTCTTTTGACTTCGATTGAGGGGTGTTTCATTTACCCTCTTAGTTTGATGAGCTGAGCGGTCTCTTTTGGATAGATGTTCAGCACCCTTTTGGCGCTCGATAGATGTGGTTGTGTGGGCAGGACCCACTTTATGATGAGACAGTTTTTCTGATGGGTCATTTATTTTGTTGTTATGCCTTTCCCCTTGGCGAGTCATCATCTGGGTTGATGTGGCAGTCTTTTGTATGGTTTGTTTAGTTTGATCTTGATTACTGGATGATTGTTATGATGTCCTTTGATTCATAATATGAATATCAAGGCAGGCTTTTTTCTTTCTGAAAAAAAACCAATAAAAAAGCCATCAATTTCATCTAGGGAACCAATCAAAACATGCAATCAATTTCTTCTATGAAACCAATCCAAACCTACCATCATAAAAAATTGTATGATCATAAAACAAGTCATACACCTAATCAAATACGAATCATTGCAAAACTTTAATGGGCCTGCAAGCACTACTAATACTATATTCATCATGTATACAAGCATTGGTTGATAGTACTATCACCTTCATCACGTGACACCTATTTTTTGTCATTATACTTCTCAATTTTCTCACTTACCTCAAGGTTTGGCATATGACAAGTTGATGAATCATCCTTCAAATCCATGGTGATGGTAATAATCTTCACCTTGTTTTCCTTTAATACTGAATTGGAAACATCGTGTTGATAATAATTGCATTATGTAACCTTCAAAGAAGCAAGATGTTCCAAACCATGCAACTTCAACAGTATGTGTTCTCACTTGCAAGAGTGTAGACTACATACTCTTGCCCCAAAAATGGCTCTTGCTTCCATAACAATGATCCCAACACTATATGCAACATCAATAAATAAATGTATATATCTTTTAGTCTTTTTTTATGCTTATAGTTTCTAATACTCTTCTAAGGCTTTCATCTTCCTCTTTCTCCAAGTTTTTTTATGATTTTGTTTGATCAAATGGTTCACTTGATTCTATACTACATAATGATAATAAAAAAGTATATGATAAGATGCGAAAATAGTCATCATATTTAGATCAAGACCATAAATTCCTTGCTTCAACCAAGGTTTGATGAGGAACATTTTCATGGTGGTGTGGTTTGACATAATTACATGATCAGGGAAAAGAGATAATGTTGTGCTTCCTAGAAAATGTGAATTCATCTCCGTGAACATAGTCTTCAATAACTCACCTAGAGAAACTCCCTCCTAAAGTATAGTCATAGTTATACATGATTAATGTTTCCTTTATTGATTTTTGTGATAAATTGAATGCATTATCAACCAAACTAGGCCTATTCTAAACGACGCATATGAAAAAATTGACCAGTCCAATCATCGACTAAATAAACTTGACATAGGACCACAAGAGTTTGAAAATCCCTAATGAAAATAGAGGAGCTAATTTGAACCCCCAATTGAAGCAAGTTTTCCTTTACTAACCTTGTACACCTACATTGCTATAAATTTGGACTTGATTGTGGCCTATAAAAAAAGCAAAAGATTACCGAGATCTTCTAATTTACAAAACAAAAAAATGGAAATACTAATGCAAGCTCTAAACAAGTCCCTTTAGAATTATGTGTTATGGTGCATATATAAGAAGATCTACCGATTCCTTACTAGTAATAGATTTTTACCCAAAGTGAACATGGTTTTAATGCTATCAAATGTTGTACCAAAATAAGGTATTTTTCCACACATGTCGAATGCCTTAAGTAACCACTCATATAAACATATCACATATCAACACATCAATGTATTATGTGGTTAAAACCCCTAAAGCAGTCCATGGCCCCAACTAATGTCATTCCTTCCTTCCCTTGTAAATTCATGAGACCATGATGGTCATGAAAGGAACCGTGAGGTATTTTCTCCATAAATCACTAGCATTTTTTAGGAAGTGCCTCCAAGTTAGCCAAGAATTAGACATAAATAACCATATGTTTAAACATAGACAACTATAAGGAAATCACTATACGCCTTTACTTTAGGGAGGGGTTTCCCCAAATATGGAGAGATGGTTATCTAATACATTGGCATTAAATTTTGTCAATCTTAAAGTAGAGGATCTACTAAATGTCCAATGTCTTGAATGGAATGACAATAACCAAACCAATTCCCTCAGGAACACTACCATTGAAACCAAGCCAATAGGTGAAGGATCTATAAATTTTAGTAGTTCAAAAAGTTAAACTAGTATCTACATCTCCTAGTAATGTGAGATTAGCATAGTGTACCCTTCTTAATAAAACTTAAGAATTAAAAAGAAAAAAAAAGATTTAAAATTTTTAGATTTTTTTAATTCATACATTTATCACTTTATCTTTATTCCTTTCCAGATATAAGGTCAAAAGAAAATATACAAATACACACATATAAACATTGTTATTTCCACAATAAAGACTTCCACTTCTAGAACTTCAATGCACTCATATTTGTTTTTGGGAATTTTTGTGTTGCACAAGATAGCCATAACCTATAGGTCAGGCGTACATAACTAACTATACCCACTATCGATCGAAGTAGGTTTGAGGTGTTTTGTACTTTGTTGGGTTTAATTTACTTTTCAATGATGTGTAATTTTTTTTTTTAATTCTTAGCATTTCATCTATGCTCTATTGCATATTGTTTGATAGATCATCATCGACCTTTTCTCACCAGCCATGATTCTTATGTTCTCCATAATAGGTAAGGGAGCATTATAACCATCTTTTTACATTGCTTTTCTTAATGTTATTATGTTTGCCCGTGTACACCACCATTATTTTCTTGATATTTTCTCTCACCAGTGTTATTTGTTTATTATAATATTGATTTTCACTGGGTAAGTTGTCCATGTTAGTGGATCATGTGTGGGGTATCAATTCAGCATATGAATTACTTTAATGCTTTTTAAAGTTAGATTTATAGATTTTGACCATTTCTTCGTTTTCACAATTCACAATTTAAAAGTTAAAAAAGTATTTAATGGCTTTTCAAGACACTTTTTTTGCTGGGATAGATTGTTTGGTTCCATCTTCAAGGTTGAAGGAAAGTGAGTGGTCCATGTTTCGTATCGAAAGTTACATGGTTGCTTTTGAATATGTGTCATGTGTTTAACGAAAACTTTAAGATTTATTTTTTTAATTTACCTTAATTTTAAATTTAAATAATATTAAAAAAATTCAAATCTTTTAAAATAAAAGCATTTTTCAAATACAAAATTTATGAAAATTATTGGAATTCAATATATAATACAACCAAAATTAAGATAGAAATATATTAATTTATAAAATGCAGTTTTCCTAATAAACCAAATTTTTTATAAATTATAAAAATAATTTAATTAAAAAAATATGTCTAAATTATTTTCAAAGCCTTAACTAATCATCAATTCACAAGTTCAATATAATTTCTTTCTTAGATTTTTATTTTAAATAAAACCTGTAAACTTGGAGTATGAATTTGGATATTTTAATGGATGTAAAAATTAACTTAATAATTTGAGACATTGATATAATTTAATTGTAATGATGATGATGATGTGACACTGATATAATTTAATTTTGATGACGACGATGATGATGGTTAACGCCCCTCAGACTGAACTTTGGTCTATCAAACCAAAAAAAACAAATTATTTAGTTTGTTTTAAAATTGTATTTCTATGCTCAAAAGGCTTGGAGAGAAGAGTCCTGAGCTCACTATAATTTTAACAAGTTAAAAGGCTAGGAAGGTCGAGATTGCAATAAAGATTATGAAACTGAGATCTAATGTGGGTGTACCCAGGGCATTCTAAGAGGAAGTGGTTTTCATCCTCAATGTTCATATTCTCATAGAGATGACAGATCCTTTCTAACATGGTGTTTTAAGAACTGCCTAGTCTGTACAAGCAATTACAATAATATTGTTTGATTTGTACAAGCTAACCAAATCTGTACATAATGATATAAACACATGTTTATATACTTCTAATTTTCAACCATTACAGTAGCAATTTCATGCAGCCGAGGGGGCCAAGCCTTCGTACATGCAGAATAATAGTTGCAAACCCATTTCTTAAAAAGACAAAATGCCCTCTAACTTTCCCACGACTTTTTTTTCGCATGCGCTAAGTTCGGAGATTTAGCTACCTACAAATGTGAAAGAGACAACATGAATGGAAATTAACAATCTATTTGAGAAAATAATACATCTGTTGTTCAAAGTTGAGAAAAATAACAGAATTTCATCAACATACAGAAAAAAAAAAGAAAAAATAGTGTTTGAGAAAATAATACATCTATCGTTCAAAGTCGAGAAAAATAACAGAATTTCATCAACATACAGAAAAAATAGTGGGAATCGCGTACAGCCCACGTTCTTTATCTACGTACCTGCCAGCCTGTTGGTCAAAGTTTTATCTTTTTCTTAAGTCATTAATGCTTTAAACCTATGGTAAATGTTCCACGGTCTTTTTTTTCTTCTGGAAAGGCTGAATTGACATAAAATTATCGAGTTTTAAAATGTTTAAAAACACTATTAAATTTTACAAAATTGAAATTTTCATATCACCTAATAAAAAATTGGAGAGTAATAAGCACTCAACAACGAATCCCACTATTGATCCAACGGTTGCTGTGCCCCACAACCACAGCATTAACTGCTGCGCTGCGGAGTGCTTATTGCTCTTCCAAAAAATTATTGTACTTTGAGAAGCGAGACTGTTTTGAAAGTAGTGTTTGGATTCTTTTGTACTATGTGCATCATGCGATTCTCTTGGAGGTTGAGCCTATGGATTTGGATTCCCATTTGTTCGTATCATGCAGCCATGTGATTTTCTCCTCCTGCTACAGTTATATCGAGAAATTTAAGTGGAATGATAAAGACCGAAAAGCTCGGATGATGATGTTTTCACTGTGTTTCAATTCTAGGTTTGATGGTATTCGAAAAAGGGAAATTCTATGGGCTGCGTTAGGAATTCATAAAAGGGAAAGGTACTTATCAGGTCATATTACTTTCATCGTGTACTTATCATGTTTGAATTATGAAGATGGTTTTGTCAAAATGAGTTGATGGTTTTTTAACCAAAATAAGGCATTTTTGTTTTTGTTTTTAAGAATCAAGAAAACTATATTTATATTAAAAAATATTAGTATATATTTATGTAAAAAGGATCTATCAAGTGTATATTTAATTTTTCAGTATAGACCTGTTTTTAAAGTGGAAATGTTGACAAATTGTGTAATGCAATGTTTATAGGTTTAATTTATCTTATTTCTGTAGTTATATATATGAAATCTTAAATCATTTAAATTTAATTTGAGCGGATATGTTATTTAAATAACATATATATATAAAAGAGAGTCACAAAAAAAGTTACACACCTCTCACTTAATGGGTTGTAAAATGGACCTCTTCAGCCCAACAAATTAGTCTAAACAAAAATACAATACAAAAAAAATATAGTCATTATAGTCACCTCCAAGAACTCAAACATTCCATATATCAAGCCAATAAACCATAAAATATAACAATACAATACAAAAACACTATGATTATTTTTTATTATAAGATCCTTAAAGTATAGAACTTGTTTTGATTATAAATACTTACTATTATTTTTCAAAGACACAAAAGCTTCAATTTGTGTTGAATTTAAACTTGTTTTATGTATAAAATTATGACGAGACTATTGTTACAATGGGATCAAAATGAACACCCATCATCAAAACAAAAATAAATAAACCATCATGGTTAGAGGTTTCTGGAACTTATTTTTTATAGATTTGGTGACATGGTTTTCCTTTAAATAGCAAAACCACTTAAGCTATGCTCGGTGAACATTAATAGAGGGGATTGTGAATAAAGCCATGGTCATTTCTAGAGGTTGCACATCATTGATTTACTAGTTGTTTGAATTGTGAGAAATAGATTATTGAGATGTCTATGAATTGAGTGTATGTTAGTGGGAAGAGCCATAAAAACTCACAAAGAGCCATAAAACCCCCTAAAAATCACAACAATAACAACAAAAAATCTCTAAAAATCTAGGATTTAAACAACAACAAATAATCTCTAAGAAATTAGGATTTGTGGAGATCAAGAACCAAAAGTGGAGAGAATAATATCAATAGATGTTATTTTAACACCTATCTATGTAATAAGAGTTATATATATATATGGTTCATAAAGAAATAGAATTTCACTTTTGTTAAATTCCTTTGAGCCTCGGGGTCATACTCTATTTCCTAGTATTTTTAAAGAATATGAATTTTTTAAAATAATTTAAAGATCATACTCCAAGTCCAAAAATCTTCATATATATATATATATATATATATTAAGTTGTTGATGGTTCACATAGAGATAGAATTCTACTTTTGTTAAATGTCTTTGAGTCTTGTGTCATACTATGTTTCTTTATATTTTTAAGAACTAATTTAAAATCACACTCCAAAACCAAAAGTATCTTCAAAACTTTCATGCTAAAAAGTGTATGTATATATATATATATATAATTGGTTGGTTCATAAAAAGTTAGAATTCCACTTTTGTTAAATGCGTTAAATGTCTTCAGTGTTGGGTCATATGGGCGCCCGAACGAAGTTGCTACCCAATTAAGATGCAATGGGAGTGCGCTAGCGGGCTAAATCAACAACGCGTAGATGCGCGCACGTGCTTCCACTTCGGACTGATGAACCTCCATGCCAGATTGCCAGCATGGGCAATAAGAACGCGCACGCACCTGTGGACGTGCACGCGCATTTGGACGCGCGTGCGTGTTAGGCGCTATAGAAAACAGGGACGTGTGTGTGTCCCTATGTATTAAAAAAAGAAAAACAGTGTGTATTGTTTTTGCAACCCGCGAGCGCACACGGAGGAGCCAACGACCCCAAGGAGACGAATTTGACCCCCGAGGAGCCCAACCAACTTGTGTAAATCGCCTAAAACGATGCTGGAGTAAGGTAAATAGAGTAGGAATGCAATTTTTTTGTTTATTTCATTGTTTTTATTGTTTTTAAAATAAAATACAAAATTAAAAAGAAATTGAAAATCAATTGAAATGGGAAAAATTTGATACTGCAGGTACAAATTACCTAACAACAATGACCAATATCAATGAACCATCCAAAGAAATGAATGAAACAAACCAAACAGAGGACCCAAACCCCAAATCAAATGAAGAAAACCCTGAATTAAACGAAGAAGAAAACCCCGAAGATGAATTACATGGGGATTTAAACCAATTAAGAATTTTGAGTGATGAATTGAAGAACATGAGGGATCCCTCTCGGGTTTCCCTTGCCACATCAATACAAAACATTACAGAATCTATCAACATTGCCCATAGTGAGATAACTAGTTTGAGCGAATATAGGGCTCGAATGAGAGAGCATTATAGCACTGGTATATCCAAAGAGGATATTAAAAACTTGAATATCACAAAAGCCCAACTGTGGAACAAATTTACAGATCCTAGAACAGGACAATCTCCAGATGTGAGGAAGAGGCGAGTTTGCATGGACTAGTGTAATTACCAGCCATGGAGAAAAAAGTGGAGGAAGAGATGGTTCATGGCATTTGACAAGCCTCCATGCAACAATGCAGAGGTCCCATAGTATTTTCTCACGAAAATGTGGGTTGATTTTGTGTTAGGGTTCCATGTGAACTACTTTGACATCACTGAGTTCCAGGGCGTCGATTTTGGCTCAGCCCAAGATTGACCTCACGCCCACTGGAACCCACTCAAAGGACCTGCTGCACCTAGGCAAGAGCCAAACCCACCTCCTCAACCCTCTGGGTTAGGTAGCGGGCTAGATGAGATCCATGAGTCCATCAGACGTGCCACACGACACCTTCTCAGGCATACCAAATTTGTGGCTATGTCCTCAGAGAACGAGTAGGACCCCCCCGAGAGACACACTTATGCACGGTCTACTAGTGGTGGGCGAGGGAGAGTAGATACAGGTGGTAGCCAGGTGGATCCATCTAGCTCGACGAGACCAATGCCACATCGTTGTTCTCATTGTGGGCATCCATGCCAGATTCCCATGTAGTAGCATGGCACAGAGAGCTACCTACACCAGGTTAGTCATTGTTTTATTTAATGTCATAATTTCTGATAAATTTAACTTAGAATCAGATGTTGATGACTTGATTTTTTTTAATGTACAGCTATTCAGTGCCAAGTCTCCAACACACGGATGGGAGGACATTGGTTCCTTCAACCTAGATAGATCCATGGCAGCTGTAGAGGACATTGTGGCACCATACACACAGGTAGTTTTCTTTCAGTAATTAAATTTAATGTTAGTAGTAATTGGATGTCAATCATCACATATTTATTTAAATTGTTGGCCCATATTTAGTTAATATTTACTAATTGAATATGAATATTTTTGTGCAAATGAATAGGTGTCCGCAGGATTGAGTGACCAGCCATCCCCTCTAGGGATCAGCAGATCCACTCGTGAGCAGGTGTCTTGTAATAAAGTATAAATTTAATTTCAGTTTTGATGGCTTAGATTCGTATAGTTATATTTTTTATGTACTAATACATGATGACATGAATATGTATGC
>LPNX010644139.1:5972-16526 GCA_001517045.1 Pseudotsuga menziesii | reverse complement strand
ATATATAATTCAATATTCATGAATGTGATCATTATTTTGTATTAATGAAGTTACAAATAGTGTAAGATTTGAATGATCATTAAATAAGTCATTATATGGTTTTTTTTAATGTATATTGTTTTGATGAGAAGTCTAAATTTTATTAAATAATTATATAATTTTAAAATTTTACATATTTCATTATTAATAGACAATATATGATTTAAAATTGAAAAAAAATATTATTTTTTGAAAAAAAAATTAACTAAATATGTATACTAACTCCATTATTAATTAACATTTTAGGATATGATGAGAGACTAAGTATGTGTGTTCCTATAATATTACTTGTCATAATTGTTTTATTAAAATTATATATATGTGTGTGTGCGTTTTCCTTTGGATTTTAAATTTTTATTAAAGAATTTATCTTATTATGTTAAGTTATTATTATTTTTTTATGATTTTTCTAAGTATATTATGATAAGATTTATTAAAAAAAGGATGGTTTAAAATTAACTTTCCACTTCATGATAAATCAGAAGAAACTATTTATTTATTCTTTTTAATCTTTGGTATCTCTTTAAATATCAAAATCAAATGTAAATTCAACCAATAAATGTGCCATCTCTTTGCATCAATAGATTATTTCCCCATCCATCTCCAGCCTCATGCTTATTCGATGGACATACTATTTTATAGTATTTTGCCTAGGACTTGGTCATTTATGAGCCTCCTTCACTTTAGCACTCCATAAGGAGTCTTGACTTGATTTTGGGGAAGATGCCTCCTGCATCACTTGATTTCTCACTCTACAGCTTTTTCCATTTGTCATTTCCCCTTGTGGGTCAGCAAACAGTCTTTTAACAACTACTTCATTTCGGATTCCTCTCAGTATTTTAATTATTCAATAGTAATAATCCATTACAATCATTTTGAATTTACTGTCAAAATATTTTAAAAAATAATTATTCCAAGTAATAAATAATTAACAATTCACAACAAGATTTGATCCCAAAATCCGATAACAAAATCCAACGACATCCGACGGAAAGTATTTTTTGTCAAATTGCAATGATGAAAAGTATTGTTTTGTATGATTTGTTTTTAAAATCTTGAAGCAGCGTCAGTTTTTCGACCTTCATGGTTGTCGGTTTTTTGACCAGGCTTGTTGTAGGATTTTCGACGTCCCCGAAATTATATAATATGTTCTGTCTCTCAGTAAAGTCAATATTTATCTAGAAGCATGCCTGTTTGAATATGGCAGTCAGCGGCAATGGCGGTTCCAAGGTAAGGTATTATTTATCAAAGGATGGGAAAGGAAGGTTGGTGGAGAAATCATAGACTAATAGTTTTTATCACAATGGTATTTTTTATGGCACCTCTCTTTGTTCTAGACCTATCCCTACGATGATTCAAAATCAGAATTTGAACCAAGGTAGCTGGGGAAAGCGACAGCACCACGCAAAGCTTGGGGATTTTTTTCGGTTTGAAGAGTGGACTTGCGGTTGAGGAGGTTGAGGATGGCACTAAGGCCAGTGGAAGCGAGTTCACGGGAGGATGGACCTAAGGATAAGATAAATGTCCATGGGAATAACCCAACGCAGGTCCAGCAAGCCCTTTGGTAAGGTGATAAATTACATGCTCATGATGTCATTCATAATAGTTTTCATTACAATGGTATTTTTTCTGGCACCTCTCTTTGTTCTTACGAATATAGATCCATTGAAATTCACATCTACTGCATATGTTGGACTTTCATTTGTTTTTGTTGTTCTGTATTCAATAATTTCCTTTGGTAGGCTTATAAAGGGTAAGAACACGAGGCCTTGGATGATTCCTAATATTGGGACCAAAATGACGATTTTGGATCTTCTTGTGGCAATCCCAGGAATGACCAATGGATACATATTTCATTTCAATGTGTAGCTGATCTATAACAAAATGCAAGGAAGTATCCATGGTTGGGGCTATATTGATGGCTACACAATCTATGTATTTACCTTTACCTTCAATGGAATTGCGTATATAAGAGAATGTGAATCTCAAGTCAGTGATTACAAGCACCGTCTATTGTAGCTCGCCCCATCTGACTAAAAGAAAAAATGCTCGAGATATTCGGTCTCACCAAGCAAATATCGACTAGTATAAGTGAAAAACAGCTTGTGCATAGGAGTTTTGTATCCTATTTTTGAAAACTATGTGTGCACCCAAAACATCCTCATATTGTGCCATTCTAATACCTATCATAGGAATTATCAAAGCCCCTACAAGACTAAATACCCCTGCTAAGATGAACAGGGTTGGAAGGATCACCATACTTCTCAGTGTTTTGGATTACTAATCTTCTGCAATATCAGGTTATATTCTATTTGGGAAGTCTACAAATTCCGATATTGTATCAAATTTTGACAAATACCTTGAAATTACTTTCAGTTCCATTCTTAACATTATTAGGGTTAGATATGTCCTTTATTTGATACTTATTTTTTTCATGATCCATTTTTTGCTTCGACAAACAATGGATTGCATGGTATTTAAGGGATCAAAATCTCTCTCTAAGAGAAGGAGGAAAACAACCCACAAAATTAGAAACCATGTCTTTTGGATTTTCATTAAAATTAAATCATACAGTACTATGATTTTATGGTAATTGGTATTGCAAATTTAGTATGCCTATTTTTTTACAATTACATTTCAGGCATATAAAAGGCTAACGTGTGATTCCTAAAAAAATTAGCACACTACAACCCAAATTCTTGCTCCTAGTGAGACTCTTTGCATCCATTCACCTTATTTTTGAGTAAAATCCACTTCTGGAAATTTGGCATTAAAAGTCTGATTTATGCTTTATATTATTACTGTAGCATTTTATTTTACAAGCTTAAATGTTGTGGATGGTAAATGTTACATATTCTATAAGAACTTACTTCTAAAACATCTAAGGACTATCATCATAAGGATTGTACAACTACCGCTACATTCAACAATATACACTACAACTATTTGTCAAAGTCACAGACCAAATTACTTATAGTCCGTTACAACCCAGTGTATGCAAAGTTTTTTTAAAAACATATACTCAATATCTATAGTGAAAAAGGAAGAAATCATACTTCTAGAGAGGGTGTACTCTACAGCAAAGATATATCCACAGAGTTAAGAGTAATTGCATGAATCCTGAAACCCTTCCAGACCACTTAAATAGTCAATGCGATAAGAGGGCAATGTGAACATAGCAGTACATTCATTAGAAGAAAATTATTCAAACTTGTTGGATAAATGCCTTTGGTTTTAATATGTTGAGATAATCTTATCTATGGCCTCTGGCATGTCAAGTTGGTCACCTTGGTCTTCAAAATATAGGATTTGGTTTTGCTTTTACAAGTAGATGCAGGTTTTGGTTTATTGATTTCATTTTTTTATTTCTTCTTTTGCAGCTGTTTCTATGTGGCTACTAACGCTCAGGAATTCACCTCGGAGTTCAAAAATAAGTTGTTAGCCAAATGTCGAGGAAAGGTTGAAACTAACTTTACTTGGGATTGCTTATGCACACTTCCATATAGTTGCTTCACTTGTGGCAATCTATTTGTTGAACACTAGGATGTGGAGAAGTTTTCATGGGAGTTGTTTATTTACTCGTATGTAGCATCTATATTAGTCCATCGAGTGCTTTGATTGGTGATTATTCCATCATTGGTTAATTTTGGTTCACCACCATGGTTACGTGAGGCATACTTCTCTCATATATGGATTGATTATCATGACTTATGGTTGATTTAATAGTACGCTCCTCATTTTTCAAATGTTTCATGGGTGGATCAACATGCTAATGACTATATTGTTTACTTTCATGAGATATTCATATTGGATATGAAGCATAGAATTGTGATGTCATATTTAGAACGATGACTCATCATTTGGAGAGAGCATTATTCCTTTGCACAAATTCCTTGATGATGGAAGCCTTTTCCAATGGCTATATATTGGTTGATAGACAATTGTTATTCACTTTATGGATGAGTGATGAGGCATACTTCTCTCATATATGGACTGATTAGCATGACTTGTGGCTCATTTAATGGTACACTCCTCATTTTGCATATGTTTCATGGGTGGATTGACATGTTAATGACTATATTGTAGACTTTCATGATATTTGCACCTTGGATATGAAGCATTTATTGCATTGTGATGGCATATTTGCATGTTGACTCATCATTTGGAAAGAGAATTATTCCTTTACAAAAATTCTTTGATGATGGCTATATTGGCTGACATATCATTGGTATTCACTTGGTGTATGAGAACCCTAGGCAATTTTATGGTGGTTCTTTACCTTTGGATTATTTCCCTTGACATGGTTGATAAATTAGTTATGTGGAGCATTCCCTTGACCCTTGGTCTATGGCACATATATATGGATGTTTTACCACCATACATTGCATAACTTATGGGGTTGTCCCCTTATTCTAGGGATTTAGAGTTGATTTTAATGACCTTGAACATGGATCTATGATTGCNATATGGATGTTTTACCACCATACATTGCATAACTTATGGGGTTGTCCCCTTATTCTAGGGATTTAGAGTTGATTTTAATGACCTTGAACATGGATCTATGATTACACATGGTACCATGCCTCCTTTGTTCATGGGTCTAGGGTTTTGACATATTAATGTGCCTTAGAGGATGAGTTAGTTTGATACTAGAAGAGACACCGTAGTTGTTCTGTCTATTTTGGATGGTTTTGAGCTCTAACTCTATATAAGGAAAGCTCCCTCCCATTGTAATTTTGATTGCAAGTTTGTGGAAATAATAGAGTACTATCTTTTGGAGTATTTTTTAAGGCTGTTTGGAGTTCAAATTTCAAACACACATGTTTTAAATCTAATTTTCTTAATATCAATGCTCAAAACTACTTTCACAAATATGTTATGAAGTGCTAAATTCTGGGTAGCATTGTTCCTTTCTTACAAATGCTTGATTGTGGGTTATTTCCCTTTTATAGTACTTGCATTTAATGCCAAAAATAACAATGATGCATATTTCTTCTTTAATAGAGTTGGATGCAAAATTACATTATATATTCGTAAAACACACCCTCTTGCATGTTCAAACTTATTTCTTCATTAGGGTTCATCAAAGTAATTTTGTGCATTTGTGGACAACATGATTGAATAGTTGTGGATTATTTATTTTATATTCATTTTATGTCCTTATCTCATGAGAAAAAATATCATGAATATTTCCCTATTTGTCTCCATAATCTTGAAACTACTTTATGCACTACTCTCTCTTTCAACCACCTGTAAACTATGGTTTTAGTCCATGATATTGCAAACTAGGGTTTTCCTCAGTAAGACATTATAAGTGGCTATGTAACTTTTGGATTCATGGGTGAAATTTTGAAAACCTACCTTGAATTGCCATGGAGAGTGTGTCCATGTATTCCTTTCCCAAACAAACATGTAAGAGCTTATCGATTTTAAATATGTCGATCGATTTGGTTTATATCCCTATAACAAATTTTAAAAATGGCTTTGAATTACTTTTCTATGTGAGTTGCAACTCATAATAAAATGAAAACCAAAGCTCCAATGGATGAAGGGTTGATCCCTATGCATTCGTGACAAGGGAGTCCAATTAGGATCATCCATAGCCGATGGGTTCATGGCCATGAAAATTATGTACTTGACAATTTCTTAAACTAGGTTTTTGCTCAATAATAGGTGATGCAAATTTTGGATTTGGGGGTGAAATTTTGAAAACTCCTCCTTGATGTCCCATGGAGAGTGTGTCCATGTATTCCTTTCCCCAAAAAACATGTAGGAACTTACATGTTTTAAAAATGTGGAACAGTTTGGTTTATATGCCCTCTAGAAAATTTGCCAAATCTCCTTGAACAAATTTTGGATGTGAGTTGCAACTTGTGATAAAATGAAAACTAGAACTCTGATGGATGAATGGTAGATGCAGTGAAAGAGTTATGTGAGGAGTATGATGATAAAGGTACAGAGAAAGAGGACTTTATGCCAGAGATTGATGATGGGAAATCCATATCATGTATTCATGAAAGCTTAAAGGATTCTGCAGAGAAAGTAGCTTAAAGGATTCTGCAGAGAAAGTACAGTTTACAAAAAATGATAAAATCCAAGAAGCAACTGATGAGTGAGAGGAAATGTTGAAAATGAAACCAATGAAGATTGTTTTTTTTGTAAGCCTGCATAATGCTTACAGCTTGTGTATTTATAATTAAAACCCTGAGAAATAATTTAAATCTCTTAGATTCATGCTGTTCTAATCCATATATTTCTTTTCATCTTACTGATTTGACTTTGGCACGGGAGAACCAACCAAAATTTCAAAATATCTTGATGACAAAATGCATGCAGATCCTAGAATAGAATTGACTGTAACAGTTTGAGTGTTGGCTTTTGGCCCATCTACAAGTCATTTGATCTCAATTTTCCTGCTGAGATGGTGAGATTTCTGTATTTCCCATTATTTACACATAAGGTTTAGAAATAGAAGAATATGATATCAATTTGAGGTATTTATGTGTTTCCCACTATTTCCAGAAAAGTATTAAAAATAGAATAATATGGTATCAATTTGAAGTATCTTGAAGTTGTTTTGTGAACACCTAAATGATTCCATAAAGATTAAATGACAAAATGGAAGCCATTTGTTTTTGAGAAGTCCAAGAGTGTTTCATGTAATTGAAAGGAATTTTTCAAGTATTTTGCATGATAAAATGGGACTGGAAAGAAATTGTTGCAATGGCTAGAAACAACATCTCATCTTTAGCATCTAGATCTAGGGATCCACATTTTTCTTAATGATATTTTGTCTATTGAAAAACTGATTTGTAAACTCAACTTTAGAGGCCCAAAATTACCTTAAATTGGATTTTCTATGCTTCAACTAAATGAGTGGGTTTTTGGCTTTGTAAAATACCCTGCCTTACCCAAAATTTCATGAACCATTAATCAAATTTCATATATTCTTTAACTTTGCTGGTTTACTTTAGAGCTATTAGCTTATGTTAGTGTATACAGTTCCAAGCATATTGTGGGTCAACATCAAAACTTGTTTTCAACTTTTTAGTGTATTTTTTCACAAACAACTAAAGACGGTACTTTAATTGATGAGTCTTATTCTATGGCTAAATCTTTCCGAAGTTACAAACCTAAAGCGGGACTCTATAGCAGGCATCTAAAAGTTGTTCTTTGAATGGAGGAATCTTGTATGACATTGCGTAAATTTGTCCAAGCTATAAACCAAAAGTAAAAGTTTGTATGATTATAACTGTTGTTGAAATTCTTGTAGTTGTAATCTTTATTAATGTTGTTTATATGCTAGGAAAGAAGCAGGAGAAATTTGTATTTATTGTTAGCTCAGTTTACCATATAACCTGTCTAATCTTGCTTTATTCATTGTAAAGGGGAAAAAACTATGTATTTATTGTATTGGCATATAAGCCTAAAATGTGGATATCAACTATTGGGTGCAACACACTGTAGAACAACTTGGTTATCATTAAATTTCTGGTCGTTTATGTCATTTACATGATTTGACTGACAAGCATCTGCTTTCCAATGGGAAAAGGCTTGTATCGTGTGGTACATATATGAGAAGATGAAGTTGTTCTCTTAAATTCAAGAGAAAAGGCAGCTTATCTTATTTGTGTTGAAGTTCTAAAAGGAGAGAACCAAAGGTATTTAGTGCTGCAGTGAGGCTAGAAATTATAAATTTGAGAATCTTCTATTGATTTTTTTGGAATGTTTAGATGATTCATCTTTTATGATTTTGAAAGGTCTATATGTAACATCGATTCTAATAAGCAAAGGTAAGTCAAGCATTTGTTTTATATAATCATATGAATTTGTTTTTGCAAACAGTATTTGACCCTATAATATTGTTTATGTGGCTTGCAGCCCAAATTCACAAAACAAGGATTCTTCATCTCATAAAATTTCGTGAGGAGGAATTCCATTAGAAAATGGAGATGTGCAGTTGCAACATCCACCTCCATGGGCCTTTCCACTTTGGAATTAGCATGTCGTGCCGCGGAATAGCACTGATCAAATGTTAAGATCTGCTTCCCAAGCCATTGATCAAGCGATGGTGCATTATGGGAAGCGAAAGTAATTAGTGTGGTCAGCATCAGAAATTATTTGAACTGAGTGTGGTATCAAACTAATAGAAATCACACAGGGAAGAGAAATTAGTGTTTTATTGTTTTGTTTGATCCGGACATATTTTAAAATTCCCTGGAAACCATTTATACTAGAATGCCTTCATTTTTTTTGGGTGAGAGCAGACAGGTTTAACCCAGGAGACCTGCATTTTGGGTGAAAGTAGAGTCTTTCAATTTTTTTGGACCAGCATTAGTGTATGACCAGGGAAAGAATTGAATGACAGTTCAAAGTTGTATTTCTTATTCAGTAAAAAGGGCAAGAATTGAAGCTGAAGATGAAACCAAGAAAATTGTAGAAGGCTCGAATAAAGGAGGCCCACTATTATTTGACTAACAACACAAGGTCCAAGCTATTTATAAGATTAGGCTCATTATAAATTGGTCAGTATGCAGGGTCATTGAACTAGAATCGACCAACTACTACAATATATACTCATACAATATAATTTTACAACATTATGCTAGGTAAAGAGGTCATTTTATCTATTTGCGTCCTCTGGTAGGGACTTCCTACTTAAATTGAGCCACCTGATTCACCAAGTTTTTGTTACACAGAGCTTTCCACACAAGGATATTAGGTAACAGATAGATTACGTTATAACAATCCATTACCACTTAGTAACAGCAGTGGCCGCCATTAATGGGTGAAACAAGTTATCAAATCGAGGTTCTCTGGTGGACAAATGCGTGAACCAGGTTTAGTTCCTTGACCTTTTCCTCTTGTTATTGAAAACCCAGCCTCTTGAACTAGCAAGTATTGCTATCATAGTTATGCTCTGATTTTATCTTTTATTTTTGGTGGCTAACGGATTGAAAAGGGCATCTTGGTCCATGGAAAGTGAGCCAGTGCTCTCATAATCTTGGTTATGGTATTGCTTCTTTGGAGAGAAATACTGTAACTTGTTTCTTATTTTATTCTAGTCTGTCCCTTTGGAATAAATTACTATTTTTTTTAAACATCCTCAGGCGAGCGTTATTTACTGGACAGACTCGTATTTAAGACGAGTCTGTCATGTGTCAGCCCATCTATAGCATGAGGCATGGCCATCCATGAGTTAACGATTTGGGATTTTCCGGCGTATGCTCCCCGGCCAATTCCCGGCAATCCGTCATCGATGTACCTTCAACCTGACCTACTCGTACAATTGCAGCATCAATATATGATGGGATGGTTAAAGCTAAAATCGACAATCAATGGGCTCGATATTGCGGGCGGGCTATTCAAATTTGAATTCAAATTCAATCAATCGGCGGGCTATTCAAATTTGAATTCAGATTCAATCAATGGGCGGGCTTAATATGTAATCCTGAAATTTGAAAATTTCAAATTCAGCGATGCGAAAAATGGCTCGATATTGCGGTTGCTTCCCGGATCCTTCCATGACGTGAGTTTCGCCCAATTCATTGCCAAGCAGTTTGTACAGTTTTACAGCATTGAATCTGTTTCCATGGGTTTAGTGAATTCATATTCATTTACAGAAATCAATTTATTTCTGGGATTTTCAGCCGATAACGCCACGGTGAGTTTACATCTGAGAACCCTTTTTCTTTACGGGCTTTTGCTTTTCACTTCGTTGTTCAGATATATTTTCTCCATGAAGCCCAAGCTTGGGTTCGACAGTAAGCCCTATGAAAAAGCTTTAACAATGGCGGATAATTGAGCGGAGGAGGCTTAGGATAACCTGCATATTCGGGGAACTGCAACGGAACGAAAGACTCGACTGGGTAAGCAGGCAAGTGGGGCTGCCCTTGTGGGACTGCCTATATATTATATCGTGTCATCCCTCTTCCTTCACAACAACTCCCTGCCGGCTTCCTCTCTCAGTCTGAGTTTTTTCTTTATAGGGTAACCTCTCGTTGTTTTCATTTTTTGAGGAAGAGAAGAGATAGACAACATACACTTTCCCAAAAACAAAATCGCACTATTATTCCTCGACAACAGCTATTATCCAACTGCATGAAAACCCAATCGCCTCAATTTAGTGATTTGATCGCCTCTCAAGTTGATTCATATCCTCTCTTCTCTGCCTTGGATTCATGGAGCGATTTATTCGAGTCCTCTATTCTTCTCATTTCTGTGTTGCAAATCTGTGGAGATCCCCGATGGATTAACTCCATTCATGGATCCAAGCAATCCGGTTGGAAGCTATCAAAATCTGGTTGCAAGCGATCGAATCTTTGGTTAGACAAGCAATTGTTACAGGAATTGGGGACATGAATTTTGCAGCCAGCAACTGGATCAATACACTTTCGAATTGTATTTTTATTTTATTTCTGTGCATAGAATTTGACATTTCGCCTTCGGATGTTAATGTGCTATGGAATAGGGTCGCCTCTCCTCTCAAATGGGTTCACGATATTCGTGTTACAT